>KZ653885.1:14323-43803 GCA_001010745.2 Gerris buenoi | reverse complement strand
TTATTATTAAAATATAATATTATTTTAATTTCTTATAATAAATTATTGGATCCTACAATTATGAATGGTGAGTTGGCCTTTTAAAGAATAAACACATACCTGTTTCCTAGATGAGATTTCTGATGAAGTAAGAACTGATGAATAATTATTGTAGCTGAAATCGGCTTTGAAAGTTTGTTTGTAATACCTTAAGGTGACCCCTACGAATGTCCCAATTTCTTACAGATTATCTCCTTATTAATTTTGTCAGAGTTTTTACCGGTCTTATTATATTACTTTGCTTTGTAAGTTTCATCCCACGTTTCCGTTACCCCAATTTTGAACCACTTCTCGTCTTTCAATCTTCCCCAAATTTTGCACATGGAAACAATTGAGGTGAAAAATACAGAAACCAAAAAAAAAAAGTTTCATAATTCTTTGCTTTTTAAATTTCATCGCACACCTATAACCCCAATTTTGAACCACTTCCCATCTCTCAATCTTCCCTCAATTTTGCACATGTAAACAATTGAGGTGAAAAATACAGAAACAAAAAAACAAAACAAAAAATAAAAAATAATAATAATAATTGAAAATAAGACCAGTTTTCAAAAATGATATTTTTATATTAATTATTTTAAATAATGCGTCTTGTATTTTTTTTTCACAGGCTGTAGGTGGTAACATAATGACGGGAAGTCCAATTTCAGATTTAAATCCAATATTTATGGCAGCTGGCTGCACACTTGAATTGCGAAGCAAAGGTAAATGTGTTTATTGAATGTAAAAGTCTTAATTGGATGAGTATAGTGAGTTTTTCACACTAGAGACTTAGGCTGAAAAAGTTTTCAGTGAAACTGGCTTAAAAATTGATTGATATTAACAAAATTTGGTACACAGGCGCATCTAAGGATTTGGGAAAACTTTATAGTTATGGGAAATTTCTCACTAAATCTTTTCAATATGGTGGCCGATATGGCAGATGACTAAACAATTTTTTTTTTTTTTCGTCAGCATGACATATTATGCATCAATTTAAGTGTCTTGAAGAGTAGGAAAATTATACTTAACATTTACTTCAAAATATCCATTCTTTGCTGTCATTTTGAGAACAAATATGACTGAAATGTGGCTTTGGAAAAAAATTGAATGCTTATAAAGCATACCACAAACCAATTTAAAGATATTTTTAGGTAGATTAAGACTATGTAAGTTTTTCCCCCAAAAAATTGTTTCTGGTAGCTATACTGAAAACAAATATGTCCAATTTGAGAGCAATAAATTTGTCTTTTATGTGTGTTCTTTATGCATGGGATCACTAGTTGGATAAACAGTTTTAATTCCCTGTCATATATTACCTAGACATGAGGAGCAGTGGCCCCCAAGAGCAATGACTATCCATTCCAGGAACATTGGCTCTTGGTAGGGTCTTGTATACTGTTAAAGCTAAGAGAAACTAAATTATAGACCCCCACCCATTTGTCTGTCAAGAGTATAGGTGCGAATAGAACCTAATCAAACAGCTTTAATACAAAAATGTGAAGAATAATGTGTTTTATTCTTTATTAAAAATGTTGTTATTATGATTTCCAGCTGGAGGTAGCAGAACGGTTGTTATGGATAAAAATTTCTGGACTGGTTACAGGAGGAACATTGTTAATCAGGATGAAATTCTCGTTGCTATTAACATTCCGTACACTAGTAAGGTAAGACTTTTAATTTTAAGTTCATATAAAACTGATTATTTCTGCCAATCAGATCGAATTAAACTAAAAATGATTTATTTTTACAATATTTACAAATTATAATATTAAATTTGTTTAATCTTGGAACACTTGGCTTCAGACCAGGTAAGGTAGAGAGAAATAATATATAGTAGATGCCCTTGACTGTAGAGCTGCAAGTGTGTGTTGAGACAACAATGACCGGTTATAGGGCCAATATTGTCTTAGCAACGTAATGTGAAGGTCCTGAAATAAAAATCTTAGACTGTCTCATTCTGGGAGCAGTCTTACTCTTTTGACAATCATTAGTATTGTTTTTTGACACTCAGGTTGACCAACCTATGTGAGGGAAGAAATCAAATCCCACAGGCCTAGTGAGAGTTTGTTGCTCCTTGTCTGTTGTTCCTTTGTTTGTCAACAAAAGGATATTTTACTCCTTCAACAAATCGTGATCTTTTTACCTGATTTTGCCACTTAGATTTTCTCTTCTTATTACAGTCAGATTATCTAAAGATTTGACTTTTGACACTCAGATTGGCCAACCTAAATGGTGAAAAAAATAAAGCCACTAGGCCTGTAGGAGGGGTGGGGCCGGTGACATTTTTGTTTGCCTAGTTGGCCCGACCTTCTAGTATTAAAAATCCTGACTTATCATTGGCTCCCCACGGATTTTCCCACGCTGTCAAAAATCAAAACTTTAGATAATCTGACTGTTGCTAATATGTTTTGAAATTTAATGTAAGAGTTTATTTCCTTTATAGAATCATAAAATTTAATGTCGGTGATAAAATTTTACAAAAAGTGTAGGCTTAAAACTACTTAGATGAAGAATAAATTTACCCAACAGATGATGAATTATAATAAAATACACCTTTGTTAATTTATTCGAGGTTTACATTTTAATGTATCAATTTTTGTACAGTGTGAAAAGTTGCAGTTATTATTTTTCGTTGAATACCCTTTTTTGTTTATGTATAGCTGAATTTTCTAATAATGTTAATGATTTTTTCTGTTCAAACTGTTTATTTTGTATTGTTACGTACATGATTTACGATAACGATTACTGAGTTTATTTTGCTCTCTGAGTGTTATTTTGTCAGAATAACCTAAAAAATTGAGATGATGTGTAGTTGCAAATAATATTCAAAACCAGTGTAATATTCAGTGTATCAAGCGGTGGAGGTTATAAAGTCTCTTAGAACGGTTACCCTTAGGTCCGTGCTCCTTCAAAGAGATATTTTTATTTGCCTAGTTGGCCCAACCTTCTGCCAAATCCAGCGCTCTCATTGGCTCTCCTCCACATTTTTTCGATTTTCCCACACTGTCAAAAAACAATACTAATTGGAAAAAAGAGTATACTAACTTTATGAGAGGGTCCTGAAATAAACAACTTAGACTGTCTCATTCTGGGAGCAGTTTCCCAGGTTCTTTGAAAATCTTTTAACAAAGACTTCTTTAAATAAGTTCTCACAATGCTGCAAGATATAAGACAAAATAATTACACTGGAACCCAGTCAGGCCAGTTGATCTGACAACTCTGATGTAATTTAGATTATAAAATTGCCGCTTTATTAATTAATAATATTAATTGAATTTCTATCATTTGTTCTTTTAGAATCAATACTTCAAAGCTTACAAGCAGGCTAAGAGGCGAGATGATGATATTGCTATCGTAAACAGTGCTTTTAATTTAACTCTAAATGGTTCTAAAATTAAAACACTGGCTCTATCTTTCGGTGGCATGGCACCAACAACAATAATGGCCCATAAAACTGCAGACAAACTTATTGGAAGGTAATTTTTTTTAAAATTAATATTTAATTTAAAAGTTTATGCTATTATTTAATAAAAGGTAAAAGGTATTATTAAGGTGTTTTATTAAAAATTATAGGTGTGTGCAGTGCTTGATACGTATAAAAAAAGGTTCTGGTACTGTGTCCTTGTGATCCAAAAGTTTTAAAATGTTGACTTTATTAAACATTATTTTTTGACCGCACTTGTTTACTTTTGACTACGTTTTTATTAGCTTGCTTTCTTGTTTGTTTCTCCAGTAAAAATCTTGCAATCAATTTTTAACTAACTTCCCGAGTAGCTAGACATTTGGAACTTTAATGAATAGCTCAGAACACGTTGACAATGCATTATTTTAATGCTTTTATCCATCTTTCAGAAAAATTTAATTCGTTTTTAACAAATTGTGCTGTATGGAAAGTTAGTTCGGAAAAAATCCGCAAGTTATTTTATTTGTTTTGGCCTGTCCCATATTTACAATCTTTATTGTGACACGTTTCAAATTTATGATTTAAAACAGAAAATTTAAAAACGTATATAAAAAGTTCTTTTTATCTTTTAATTATTACTCTTTTAACTAAGTAAGCTTTTAGAGAATTTAAAAACATAGTAAATAAAAAGTTCTTTTTATCTTGCAATTTTTATTTCTGAGCATATTATAAGAGTGAATACAACATTTATTATTCAGACTAGTTAAAAAATAAACAAAAAACATTGGTAAAAAGAAAGCTCCCATGTGCACCAACATTCTTCTGTCAAAGGCACCGGTATGGTGTACTGGTGCATACTGTCACAAATCAATCACTGCATACATTCTTTATAAGTTGCTGATTCAAATTTAAAAAATAATTATTAACCATTTAAAATATTATTATTTTCAATGTAAGTATATATGTATTATGTAAATAAATCTAATTATGAAGAAAGAACATCAAATAAATTATAATTACATACACTTTATTCCATGTTCTTTAGTAGTAGTAGTTCTAGTACTTACGACTAGATGGGTAGGACTAACCCATGTTACCTAGTAATTAGGCTACATTTTGGGTCCACTTTACTAGCCCTGCGGTAGAAAGTTACAGCCACTTCACACATCATACCTCTGTACAATGTACCAACGAAGCGAGTATGACGTAATCATATTTAAATCAGCTTTATAAAGCAGAGCATCAAAGCAAGGGGGAAGAGAACCCCTCGCCCTGCTCTGTCCTCGATTCAGAGATGCAAATAATAGTATCATGGTACAGGATCGAACCTACTTCATTGAGTCATCTCGTAGCTGGGCGGCCTAGAGCCCTTCAGCTACTCTGGCTCCCTTAAGAGAGAGGCATGTAAGTCACTTTCATTTGTTTGTCTAATTATACATTTGTCTTTGTAGGGAGTGGTCAAGTGTAATGCTGAATGAAGCTTATCCTCTGTTATTGGATGAGCTGCCTCTTGACCCGAGTGCTCCTGGGGGAATGATCACATTCAGACGCTCATTAACTCTAAGGTAAAAACAACAATTTTTTTTATATTATTAGTAAAAATATGTATTTAGCCAATAGGTAACGATATATCTAAGATAGTGATATCTACACTAGATCAGTGAAAGACATATATAATACCCTTAAATGTCGTTAAATATTATTTATATCTTATTATTATTATTTATTTATTTATTTATTTTTTTTTAGCATGTTCTTCAAATTTTTCTTGGAAATTGGACAATCATTAAATGAAGATGGCATCAAAGTTGATATTCCAAAAAGTCATTTAAGTGGTAAAGATGGATTTCACACTTTAACTCCGAAAAGTTCACAATATTTTACAAAGGTAATATTGACTTTTGTGTAATTATAAAATATTTTACAACTTTATTTAATACAAACTTTTATTGAAATGTACTATTAGAGGAGTCGGGAAGCCAAAAGATATAAGTGACCCTTACAATATTAAAATCTTTAAAAGAAAAGAACTCTGTTCTAAATTTATTAAGTAAGGGTTGTGGAATAAAATAAGACCTGAGAAAAACCTTTACCTTTTTGTCACCTCACTGTAACACCCTTCCGATCTTGTTTAAGTACCTTGCATCTTCAGATTTAAAGTAAGATTTACTACAGTTTTGACTTTTGACAGCACGGGAATATCCGTCGGGAGCCAATGAGAAGTCAGAGTTTTGAATTTTAGAAGGTCAGGCCAACTAGGCAAACAAAAATGTCACCGGCACCACCCCCATTCTGAGTGTCAAAAGTCAAAACTTTAGTAAATCTTACTGTAATGAAAGTTTAAAGGCAATTAATGCTTCATTAACACACAGTAATAGTTATTTATGTAACTAGGCAGCAAAATGGAATTTTTCTGATGAATGATTAAGTTAGCCTCCGAGCCGGAGGCGAGGTCAGGCTATGGAAATTAACTGCCGAGGCGAAGCTGAGGCAGGTAATTCATTCGATTGACTGCCGAGGCGAAGCCGAGGCAGGCAATCTTTTATATAATCGAGTAGTGTCCCAACAACGACTTACCTCTAAATGATTTATAACGTTAAAAATTGATGTGCCATAAGCTGGGATCGAACCCGGGGCTACTGGATGTAAGCCAGATACTAAACCATTTGCGCCATACCTACGTAACAAATATCAGAGCACAAAACTTCCTATTTAAATGTTTTAATTATAACTGCATAAAACTTACTATGTATTTAAACAGTAAATATCTCTTTAAATATCTATTTTAATTATAACTAATTATCTCTCAGCTCTTTTTCTCAACCATATTTATTATTCTGCCCGTTACCCCAGGCCTAACGGCTAGTATATATATAAATGAGGGAGAAATGTTTCCTTTGCTGCCTTGTTGCATACAATATTTTTCCTACTAGCGGCAGAAAAACAATTCTTATAAATAATATTTATTTCAAAATACTTACTTACTTATCAAATACTATTATTGAACTATTTAAATTAAAAATATATAACAAGCAACAATATCAAATGTTAAAATTATAAAAAATGAATTGACAGAAATCTTGTAAATCAAAATAAAATGATGATAATAGACGAGCTTCAGTGTTGCCACTAATTTAATTATTTACAATTATTTTAAGACCTACTATTTCTATAATATTTTTATTTCTTTTTTATCTTTTTACTCCATTCTATGTTATAAATATAATCTATTATAAGTATTTATAAACCTTATTTTTATAAATTTAAAATATTTTAAAGGTAAATTGTTCAAATAATTGAGGTTAAAGATTATATAAAACAAGAGGTAGTTTGTTTATTTATTTGAAGCAGGGAATGTGGGCGTGGCTTAGCCTGGAATAATCCTCACCAAATGCGATTTTGCCGCCTAGGCAGCATTTTGCGCATTTTGCTGCGTGTTGTAAAGTTTTCTTTAAACCTCAGAGAAATTGCATTTTCATGCCTAAAAACAGTTCAATAATGCGTAGTTTTGCTGCCGCTAGTAGGAAAATGTATTATTAACTATGTTATGGAGAATTTGAAGTTTAATTTTTTTTTTCTTTAAGTTTATTATGAAATCTTATAGAGAAGAAGTATATAAGTTAATGCTAAAAATTAATAAGATAATTGTTTTATTTTAGGTTCCGAACAGTCAGGAAAAGCATGATATGGTTGGAAGACCAAAACTTCACCAGTCTGCCTTCAAGCAAGCAGCAGGTACCAAAAAATATAATTATTTTAATTTCATTAATTTTTTTTTAGCTGGTAAATTTTAAATATTATGTTTGTATTACAGCTTGCTTAGTTAAAACAGAAATAATTACAAGATAAAAAGAACTTTTTATATACTACGTTTTTAAATTTTCTGTCACAAATCATAAATTGAAACCTGTCAAAATGAAGATCGTAAATATGGGTCATGTCAAAACAAATAAAATAACTTGCGGATTTTTTTCCGAACTAACTTTTCGTATAGCAAAATTTGCTGAAAACGAATTAAATTCTGCTGAAAGATGGCTAAAAGTATTAAAATAATGAATTGTCATCGTGTTCTGAGCTATTCTAAAAGTTTAACATGTCTAACTACTTGGGAAGTTACTTAGAAATCGATTGCAAGATTTGTACTGGACAAAAAAGAAAGCAAGCTTATAAAAACGTAGTAAAAAGTTATAACATGCTCACAAACAGTATTATTTCAGGAGATAGCATGCAAAAATGTGTCTGACTAACATCAAGCTAGAATTTTGTGTATAAGTAAATCTTTTGGTGCCTTTTAAGAATATATGGTCAGCTAAGTACCGAGTCTGTGGGACATACCTTGAAAACAGGCATTTGAAAAACAAACAAACTAGTGGAGAGTGGCCATGTCCCGCCATTTTTGTGGACAATGTAATTTCCATGATCCTGAGTACAAAATTAGTTAGTGGACCAAAATTGATGTTAATGTTATTTTGTCACTTGACAGGTCACCACATTGATTTGGAGTAGTATTTGAATAACTTCCCTATCAAGAGAAGCTAACACCAACCTGATTTTTGATCTACTTACTAATTCTATACTCAGGGTCATGGAAATCATATTGTCCACCAAAATTGGCGGGAAATGGCCGCTCTCCACTGGTTTGTTTTTTTCTAATACCTATTGTCAAGCTATGTCCCGCAGACGAACTTAGACGACCAAAGGCACTAAAGATTTAATTATACACAAAATTTTAGCTTGATGTTAGTCAGACACTTTTTTGCACATTATCTCTCGGAGTATTTGTATTTTGTTTATCATTAAAAATTATAAAGTACTCTTGCCATCTCAATTCTCAAAATGTATCTCTTTTTTTATAGGCGAAGCATTGTACTTAGATGATATTCCAAAACAAGAAGGTGAGTTATATCTATCACTTGTTGTAAGCACAAGATCTCATGCCAAGATTGTATCCATCGATGCATCTGAAGCTCTTGCTTTGCCTGGAGTAGAAGATTTCTTATGCCATAAAGATATACCCGATGAACAAAATATATGCGGTCCCATTGTCCATGATGAACAAATATTTGTAAAAGAAAAGGTAAGACTTCATTCATTCTCCATTTTTAACTTATTTAACATACAACTTATTATTAATCTTATTGTATTTATTTTTTTTTTACATTTTTTCCCCCACAGGTTACAAGCCAGGGTCAAGCCATTGGTGCAATTGTAGCAAAAGATCAGCAGACTGCTCAAAGAGCTAGTAAATTAGTCAAAATTACTTATGAAGATTTGAAGCCAGTTATCATCACCATAGAAGTAAGTTATCAACTTTGATCTATATAAAATTCTGACACACCAATTTTCCATTGTAGTATCTGTCAGTCTTGCTTACAAGACCGACTTACAAGTGAGTTGTGACTTTTTTTTGTCACTCAAATTGGCCAACCTATTTGAGGAAAAAAATAAAGCCACTAGGCCTGTGGGAGGGGTAAGGGGTGGGGCCAGAGACTCTAGTCATGTAAGTAAGTTCAATTTTATGTCTCAATTTTTACAATTTGGTCCAGTAGCTTAAAGATAGTATTTTTTCTCTTAAAGGTCTAAATTAAATCTATTTACATGAATGATTATAAAGAAGAAAATTGTTATCTTTCCAATAGGTTTCAACACCATTTGATACGTAAATGTCTAAAAAAAAAAAAAAAGGAATAGTTATTTACGCACCAAGGGAGTAAAGTAAGTGATTGCACCCTGAGCGATGAAGTTAAGGCGAAGCGATAAGGTCACCATAACGTTCACTCCCTCGGCTCTGCCTCGGGAGTTAATTATCGCAAGGGTGCAAGTGATTTTTACTCCCGAGGTACGTACAAGATTTTACCTCCAGAAGGGAGAAAAAAATATGGACAGATTTTAATTTAAATTTTTTTTTATTCAACGAAAAATACATCTTTTTAAATTTATTTAAAACAAAACAAAAAAAAGTAGTTGGATATAATATTAACAATTCTCTAAATAAGTAAAATCACGATAAAATTAAATTATAGATAGTAATTATTTTAATTTCAAAGCTAAAATTAAATGGGAGAATCAGCTAGAAGCTGAGTCGTGTATTGAATGGTATTGAAAACTGATGTATTTACATAATAGATTAGTTAATCTACATTTAGAAATTATGATTTCACTTTTAACTTATTTGCTTCTTTTACTGATGAATCACTATGGCAACTGTAGTAGAGATTACATGATATGTGTGAAGATGACATTACAGATTTAGACATGAAACAAAAGTTAGTAAATAAAATGTGTATTAGCACCAACCTTATTTACGTGTGCTTTATCTAGGGCAACACTGGAGGGAATCATGAAAGTTCATGATTCCCTTGTTTTTCATTACCCCCTGTTCCACCCGCCCGGGTGCAATGAGTAACTTCCCTCCCTGTAAACTAGGGAGGAATAAAGTTCACTTTTTCTCCCTGCTGGAGGTAAAACATATGAACACCTCTTCATCTGATTATAGAAAAAGGAGCTTCTAAAATAATAAATTAATTATTATTGATGATTTGTCAATATTTTTAGGATGCAATTAGGGAGAACTCTTATTTTGAAGATGTCAGAACTATTAGGAAAGGTGACACCGAAGCTGCTTTTAAAACTGCCGACCATATTCTAGTAGGAGAGGTAAGGATCGGAGGACAAGAACATTTCTACTTTGAAACTCAAGCTGCTCTAGCCATCCCCAAGAAAGAAGATAATGAATTAATTGTATACTCAAGTTCACAACATCCCACCGAAGTGCAGGTAAAAACAACATTTACTAATTATTTTGTGAAGTAAATTTGATCTTAGTTGCAATTTTAAATACAAACAGTGACATATATGGTAGCTCCAGCAATGGAAAACATACCATAGCTCCAGCAATGGAAAACATAAAAAAAAGGCGCAATATTATACTATAATGAGTACCCCCGTCTCTCGCAAGCATTGTCACCTAACAAGCTCATACATTGTCACCTATATTATAAGTACAAATGTTCAAATTTTAGTAAAGTGATGAAAAATAATCACAAGATAAAAAGAACTTTTTATATACCGTAAAATCTCATGTATAATACGCACCCGTGTATAATACGCAGGCAAAATTTTGAGCTATAATTTGGGGAAAATTAAATATTCGCGTATAATACCCACCCGACTTTTCCGTCAAATTTTAGAAAAAAAATCTTTATAATACGTACCTAGAATGATATATTTTGCACATTTTACATGTAATTTCCAATATTTATTACGTAATACTTTTATTTGCCGGGTCAGATGGCTAATAAGGTGTCTATTTTATAAGAAAGCACCCGCTTTCTTATAAAATAGACAAATTCGTAGAAGGGCCGCCTTTGAAGTCAGTCGATTGTTAACAAGCTGATGTTATCACATGGTGTAATCACTAGTGTAATCTCACGGCGGTACCGGTTTTTGAGATAAATTATCTTCTATCTACTTTTATCAATGACCTTGATCAACTAGCAAAATAAAATAACATAACTATGATGATAACAAGTCTTTCTATCTAAAAAAATAAAAATAAGTGTACATAAAATCAGTTTTTGTTAAAAAAAAGTATGTTTACCTTTATGTTTTTTATTATTTTTCAATTATTGAGGTAAAATTTAAGTTGTAAACGAAGTATTTTTTTTTTTTTTTTTCACTCGTGTATAATACGCACCCCTATTTTGGAAGGAAAAAAGAGGTAAAAAAAGTGCGTATTATACGCGAGATTTTACGGTACATACTACGTTTTTAAATTTTCTGTATCATAAAATCATAATGTAATGTTGATGATTTAATTGTCATTATTATAATATAATTAGTTCCGAATTTATTTACTTCACATAATAATGACAACCATCTAGAGAGCGCTGATCTTAAACCTATAAAAGGACAAATCTTTGTACAACGGATCTCACCAACACCGAATCTAAACCGTGCCATTGATATGCCCCCGTGTAGGGACAGTAAGAGAAGAAAAATAATGTGTACTACTAAAGAAGTACAGATGCAGAAAAATTAAACCGATACCTAGGACACAAGTGTAAACAAACTGGGTGTCACACGTCAATTAATTTATTTCTTTGTTAACTTTTCGCTGTCATTCAAGGTTTATAAAAAATCACAAATTTGAAATCCGTCAAAATGAAGATTGTAAATAATATGGGATATGTCAAAACAAATAAAAAAAATTATGGATTTTTTCTGAACTAACTTTCCGTACAGCAAAATTTGCTGAAAACAAATTAAAGTCTGCTGAAAGATGGCTAAAAGTTTTAAAATAATGCATTGTCATTGTGTCCTAAGCTATTTGGAAAGTTTCAAATGTCTAGCTACTCGGTATGTTAGTTAAAATTTGATTGTAAGATTTGTACTGGACAAACAAACAAGCAAACAAGATAGTAAACTAATAAAAATGTAGTAATATGTTCAAATTTTAGTAAAGGGATGGAAAAAAATATCACAATTTGTGTTGCCAAAAGGTGCAAGTCAATTCCAACAATACAAAGAACTCTATGAATACTTAGAGTTAGCTACGCTAGAATACTTGTACTTGCTTTCTTAGAAAAAAAGTCAAAGATGGAACATAATTAAAAGTGATCCAGAAAATTGCATTTTTGGGGTCAGCTGACAGATAACCACCTTCTGCTGCCTGATTGTTATTCTTTTAATCATTATTATTATTTCATATTCATTCAGGTACACCTGCGCCTTACTTAATACAGTAGAACTGTCGAAGGAGCACCATTTACAGCTTTTAAGTTTCATGCTACTTTTTGTCTTTATGACCCATCTATTGCTGTCTGAAACGTCGCTTATACATTTTGTAACGAGTGAAAATTGAGCTATTGTTTCACTGGTACCGCTCTGAAGAAATAGCATATTGATATGAGATAGTTTTGTTAAAATTGCCGGACCAATTTTTCATGTTTATAATTGGCCTAGCGGGACCTTGGAAAATTTCCAGTCTTCCCGGTGCCCCCATCCGTCCCTGAATACAAAAAACTGATTCAAAAGCACACGAGAAGCAGTTTGTAATTTTAGTAGTCCAAAAAATGCCTCATCTGTAACTTTAATATTCATTAAATTTAACATTTTTATTCAATAAAGTTTTTAAATTTGTATAATTGTTATGATTCTAGAGACTTTTGTAGTTTGTATTGAAGGTTGGCGACACTGAGGGAGTCGCGCTTGGCGTACATTTTTCACTTCTTTTGTTCTGTTTGTTCTTGTATTCTTGATGACCATTATACCATGTGTTTAATGTTATACAAATTGTTCTTACTTATAAATACACTCTAAAATACACAAAAATAATGTGTTATTGTTTGTACAGCATTTAATTGCCCATGCTCTTGGAGTGCAAGCGAATAAGATTGTTTGTAAAGTAAAGAGAATCGGAGGTGGTTTTGGAGGGAAAGAATCTAGATCAGCTGTTACTGCTCTACCAGCTGCTGTCGCTGCACACAAGTAAGTGCAATCAAATTATCTAATGTTTCTTAATTATAACTGATATGTATTTTAGTGTGATTGGTAAATCTTTATTAAGAAATATATATATATGCAACAGTGTTGAAGGAATGAAAGAAGAAGGTTACTCCATGACAATTCATATATATGATGATAATGTTTAGATGTATTACATATGATTTAACCTCCGTAGTGGAAGGCCTGAACCAAAAATTTACTAACTAACTAACAAACATATGATTTAAAATTAAGATTACGTTTCTTATGTGTTATCTTAAATACTATTCTTTTGATTTTAATGAAATATGGATGGTAGGTCATAATTAGCCCATTGTTTGTACCATATAAGTTTCAACCTGCTATGCCCCCTTTTTTTTTCTCTCCCACGTTCACACAAACATACATTTATTTACACCTATATCTTCAGAAATACTTATCTGATTTCTAATGAACTTTGGATGGTTTGTCAAAAGTAGCATCCAGATAGCCCCAGATTAATTTCAAATATCTGCGCTCTTTAAGCGTTGCTAAATTGATACTTTAATTCATGTAAAAAAACAAAAAACAATTTTGACAAATCTAAGAAACTGAGTGAAAATTAAATTAATTTGACAATAATTGGATGAAAAAGAATAAAATTATTAAAGTATACAAAATAGGACATGATGAAGCTATGTGTCACACTAATCTCACTAATTAGCGGACTATTTTGAATTTAATCACGGATTGTTTTGACCACACCCGCACTCACACACACACACACAAATTTTTTCAAAAATTTTGATTAAAAAAAAAACAATTTAAATTGTTTTTATCTACGGCTCTTTAATTTAATTTTAGTTAATGATTACAAGGCGTCAATATTTCCTTTTATTAGTCTTTGAACGATTAACAAACATTGAACCCCCTCACTCCTTTCTTTTTTCTAAGTGTCTTACATGGGAATACCAAAGGAGTGTGGGAAATGCTTTCCTTAAGATCTAAAGCTTCAATAAGCTTAGAAGCAAAATATCCTGAATTAATCTAGATTCAAGATTTCATAGAATATTACCTGTTTATTTATAATATTTATAATTAGCCCATGTAGAAGATGAATTTACAAATAATTTGTAAAACGAGGGAACTTAAAGAATACTTACAAAAAAAAAATATGAAATTGTTTTTAGGCTTGGACGCCCGATACGTGTGATGCTTGACCGTGATGAAGACATGATGATAACGGGACAAAGACATCCGTTCCACGGGAAATACAAGGTCGGATTTACTTCACAGGGTATGATTACTGCTTGTGAAGTTTCAATCTACAACAATGCCGGATATTCACTTGACTTATCATCAGCGGTAAGTAATTAAAAGTTGTTTTATCTTATAGTAGCTTGTAATCACTAGAGTTTGGATTTTGCACATAATTTTTTTATTTCCCTTAGTAATTTTTCATCACAAATTATTTATATTATTTAGAAGGTAGAAGCCCTCTTAAAATTTATATTTTGCATATTTCAGGTATTAATGCATATAATTGCATATTTCCGGCATAAATGCATAATTTTTGGCATTTTTACATAAATATTCTACTTCTTGAGACGAATATATTTCAAAAGTGAATATTTTATAATTTAGTCGCACATATATTTTGAAGGTACCATAACCCTTTTGAGGATTTGAGATTATTCACTGTCTAAAGGGGCACGCAAACCTTAGTCCTTGTACCTGTTAGGAAAAAGGGGTTTACCAGTACCAACTAGTTGGTACTCTATTCAGCCTTGTTGTCTTATTTTTTAACTTAACCCTGGACAAAGATAAAGCAACTGGTGACAATTCATAGATTGCTGCCTTTATTATCGGATTATATCCGGAGAGGTTTCATTAGGAGTAGGTTGTTACCCCCAATGAATGCTTAATATGTGTCACTTTACTTGATTTGGCTAATTTGGCTATCCTGAAAACAAAAAGCGCCCTTAACAACCTACAAGTGAACCAAAGGTTGGCAGCATTCATCGAAGCGCATTTTGGGGACCTTTCAAATATTGAAAAACTAGAGACTTGCGGTATAGAGCTTTTGAAGGCTGTAGCTCTTCTTGAAGGAGAAGAGATAGGTTGGCCAAGTCCAATTAGGGAAAGTCTTCGATAAAATATAGCTTTAGTTCTCCATCATAATCCGGGCTGGAACACTGTGGAGAATGTTGCCCCAATCCTGGAAGGGGTTAAGTGCAGAGATGTTATAGAAGATCTGACCCCAGTTAACATCGTTATTCTTAAATATGTTCCAGTAGTAACTGAGATGTTAAAATAATAAAATATTATCCGAATTTTATTTTTAAGGTGCTTGAGCGATCGATGTTTTCTTTTGAAAATGGAGTTCATATACCGAACATTACTGTGCATGGGTACGTTTGCAAGACAAATCTACCGACAAACACAGCATTTAGAGGGTTTGGTGGTCCTCAAGGTATGCTTATAGGTGAGACAATGTATAGACACGTTGCTGAAACATTGAAGAAGGACTACATCGAGGTAATCCAACGTTTTAATTAATTCTTTAACTTAATAAATAAATTCAATTTAAATTTTACCCTTTATTTGATTTTTTTTGTGTAAGTTGTGGATCCTTTTAGGGTAATAAAAAAATCAATAAATTTTAAATAAGTCTGAGTACAATTTTTTTTTATTACCCTAAAAGGATCCACAACTTACACAAAAAATAAATAAATTCAGTTTTAATGAAATAATTAGATATTTCTTAGATAACTATTAGGTATTGTTATTTTTTATTTTATTTTTATTATTATTTTTTTTTTTTCTAGATAATTGAAATGAACATGTATCAAGAAGGCCATTGTACGCATTACAACCAACAATTGGTTCACTGTACAGTTGAAAGATGTTGGAGCGAATGTTTAAGAGATTCTAAATATTTAGAAAGAAAAGCCGCTGTGGATAAGTTTAATTCGTAAGTTTAGTGAACTTAAGATATTTATGATAGCAAGAATATAATACGTAGGTCAAGTAAAAAATAAGGTTCCCACATTTTTTTCAGGTGTAAGGAATTTTTTATTGCAATAAATAAGTATATCATCTGAAAGCTTGTACTTAAAACTATTTTTCTACATAGTCACCAGATTTTTCTACGCATTTTTCCTGACGAGTTATCCACTTTTAAAAACTTGCTTCGAAGAACTCCGCCGCCAGGCCACCGATGAACTTGGTGACCGCTTCCTTCACCTCTTCATCTGTACTGCAATTGCTTGATGTCCTCAAATGCTTGATCATGCTCCCTACAGCCCTGATCTTGCTCCCAGCGACTTCCACTTGTTTCCGAAATTGAAGCAACACTAGGGTGGGCAGTGGACAACGCTTCAGTACAGATAAAGAGGTAAAGGAAGCGGTCACCAAGTTCATCGGTGGCCTGGCGGCGGAGTTCTTCAAAGCAAGTTTTTAGAAGTGGATAACTCGTCAGGAAAAATGCGTAGAAAAATCTGGTGACTATGTAGAAAAATAGTTTAAAGTACAAGCTTTCAGATGGTATACTTATTTATTGCAATAAAAAATTCCTTACACCTGAAAAAAATGTGGGAACCTTATTTTTTACTTGCCCCTCGTATAACTATTTGTAAGTAAAAATATAAAGGCTAGTTCTTAGCAAGCAACCCAATAGTCCAGGAGATAGCGTGCAAAAAAGTGTCTGACTAACATCAAGCTAAAATTTTGTGAATAGGTAAATCTTTTGGTGCCTTTTAAGAATATATAGCCAGCTAAGTTCGTCTGTGGGACATAGCTATGCAATAGGCAATTGAAGAAAACTAATGGAGAAGGGCCATGCCCTGCCCTTTATGGTGGAAATAGTGATTTTCATAATCCTGAGTACAAAATTAGTCAGTAGACCAAAAATCAACTTGATGGTGTTATTCAAATATTACTCCAAATCAAAGTGGTCGCAAATCAAGTGACAAACTAACATCAACTTGATTTTTGGTTTACTAATTAATTTAGTACTCAGGATCATGGGAATCATATTGTCCATCAAAACGGGCGGGACATGGGTGCTATCCACTGGTTTTTTTTTTTTCAAATGTCTATTGCCAAGCTATGTCCCGCAGATGATCTTAGCCAACCACACACTCTTAAAAGACACTGTTGTGTATTGTTATTATTTATTGGTTACTAAGTTACTGTTTGTTTACATCTGTTTTATAGTTATGTCAAAATATAAAATATTCAGTCTTGTTTTGGACAAGCTCACAAAATGCAAGTGTAGAGTTTTTAGTTTTATTTTAGTGTTACTTTAATACTAGATACTACATTTTGGCGACGAGGATGCCAGGTAGAAAGAAGAAAGGAGTGGTGGAAGGCGTGAAAACAAAGAACAGTGAAAAGAATCGGAAAAACAAACGCATAGGAAGTTCGGAGGTTGGAAGAGATTCAGAATCAGATGATACTCAATCTTATGTCAGCGTTGATGGTATGACCTTAAATTTACCTAATAATAGTTCTAGTGGTCAGAGAGGAGATATTAAACGTCAGGGTAATAAATCAAATACTTTAGGTGAAGCATTAAAAAACTTCAAATTTGAACAATTCGATGAATCTAGGGAGGAATGGGAGTACTACATATCTAGATTCGAAACAGGCTTGTTATTGTTTGGTCTGGAAGGGCCTGATTGTGACAAGTATAAGGCTATTCTTTTGTTATCCAAAATAGGGCCAGTATGCTATAAGGTTCTTTTTGATCATTTTAAACCAAAGAATGTGAACGAGGTATCTTTTGGGGAATTAAAGGAAGTTTTAGATAGATTATATGCAAGGAAAGTCTTGATACAGAGTGAACGAAGGGAATTTACTTTACATACAAGAGACAGCACACAGTCAGTAGCACACTATGTTAACAGCTTAAGAGCAAAGGCTAACCGTTGTGAATTCGGTAGCACATTAGAAGAAAGAATACGAGATCAATTGTTTGTTGGAATAAATAATTCAGAGTGGCAGAAGGAGTTAATAAAAAACTTTCCCACAAATGCTGCTACATTGAAAGATGTAGAGGCTACCGCGATTCAACTAGAACAGGTCTCCCTTCAACACAAGAAACTCTCTGAAATAGAGAGGAATGCCAGTCCAAAATTAATTGAAAGCAGTGAGGGAGTGAACAATGTTTCAAGTAGAAATAATAGTAGGTCTACGGCTACAAGCAGTCAACAGTACAGGAACAGTGGAAAAGCACCAAGAGAGCTAATTAAGGGGAAACACTGTCTAGGATGTGGTGGCTTTCAACATAAAAGAGGGGAATATTGTCAGGCGGCGGGAAAAAAATGTCTTGTTTGTTCAGGGGAAAATCACTTCGCAAGGGTGTGTTTAACAAAAGGGAAAGCGGTAATAGTTGGAGAAGAACAAAGAAAACAAGTAAGGAGAGTTGAAGACAGAAAAAATGAAGATTCAGAAAGCGATGAAGCGGATGCTGTTAGAAATGTAAACTTACATGCAGGGGGCGTTAGCAAAGTAATGTTAGATGTCAAAATTAACGGTAAAAGGTTAGCTATGCTGTATGATCCAGGGGCTGCTAGAACAATAATAAGTGAAGACATTTGGAAACAAATTGGTTCTCCTAAATTGACATACGTTCCTGGCTTGGTAGCGTATACAGGAGTTCCTATAGAAACACTTGGACAGGCACAGGTTAGGGTCCAGGCGTTTAAGAGGAACAAACGTTTACAAGTGACAGTGGTTAAACATAAGGACGTTCCGTTATTCGGACTAGACTGGGTTCTTGAATTTGGGCTACCATTACCTGAAGGTGCAAAGCTGTGTACTGTTTCAGATACTAAAGCAAAGGATAAGCCCCACAACATAGAATCACTAATAAATGAATATGAAGAGTTATTTGAGGACAAGTTGGGGACAATTGTAGGACATCAGGCAAAAGTACATATTTCGAATACAGCGAGGCCAGTGATTCACAAAGTGCGACCGGTTCCTTTTGCGCTGAGGGAGTCCGTGGAAAAAGAGCTTAAGCGGCTAGTTGAGATTGGAGTGATTGAACCAGTGGACCCGTCACAGACCCCTTTGGAATGGGCTTCACCGATTGTAACTGTAGTGAAGCCTACCGGAAAAGTTAGGATATGTGCGGACTTTAAAGTTTCTATTAACCCGTACACAGTATTGGAAAAGTACCCCCTACCTAGATTTGAGGAAGTAACGGCTAAGCTAAGCGGGGGAAAATACTATTCAACCATAGATTTGAAAGATGCGTACCTTCAACTTATTATAGAGGAAGAGAGCAGGTCGCTACTTACTATAACAACACATGTAGGGTACTTCAGATACAAAAGGCTTCCTTTTGGTGTTAATTTTGCGCCATCATTGTTCCAGCGAACAATGGATTGTATCTTAGAAGGGATTTCTGGTATAGCTTGCTTCCTCGATGACATTATCGTACAAGGAAAAACGCTAGAGGAACATAATTCAAGACTGTCAGAGGTATTAAATAGGTTAAAGAGAAGTGGACTCAAAATCCAAAAGGGGAAATGTCGTTGGGGTCAGAAGCAAGTCACCTACCTTGGTCACAGAATTGATGCAGAAGGTATCCACCCTACTGACGAACACATTAAAGCAATTAAGGAAATGCAGCCACCAAGGAATGTAACGGAGTTAAAATCTTTTTTAGGGTCAATAAATTATTATGCTCGATTTGTGCCCCATCTCCAAACCATATGTGCTCCTCTACATCGACTAACTAAAAAACATGTCAAATGGGGTTGGACGAATGCCGAAGAAGCAATTTTCAGAAAATTAAAACAGTGCTTATCGTCTTCAGATACTCTTGTTCATTTTGATTCAGAACTTCCATTGATAGTTAGCTGTGATGCTAGTGGGGTAGGTATAGGTGCAGTACTGTTTCATAAGTATAGGGATAACTCGGAAAGACCAATTGCGTACGCGTCCAGGAAATTAACACAAGCAGAATTGAAATATGCGACTATCGAAAAAGAGGGTTTGGCTATAATTTTTGGGATAACAAAATTTAATCACTACCTTTTTGGGAAGAAATTTACTATTAGAACTGACCATAGACCACTAGAATTTATCTTTGGGGCGAATAAGGAAATACCAAAAACAACAGCCAACAGAATATCTAGATGGGCTTTAGTCTTATCAGCGTATTCCTACGACATAGAATACACGAAGGGAGTGAATAACTCACCGGCAGATGCTCTGTCAAGACTACCACTAGAGACAATAGAAACATCAAAAGCTGAAGGGATAGGTGACTTACAAAATGGCCACTTATTCCACTTGCGATTTCCGGATTTAGCAGTGACAAAAGCACAAATACAGAAGGAAACAAGAAATGACGAGGTACTGCGAATGGTTGTGAAATACAAACAACAAGGTTGGCCATCTTCAAAACACGACATTACAGCTTCACTCTGGACATATTTTGAAAAGAAAGAGGAATTGTCATTCGAGGAAGGAGTATTAATGTGGCTGGGTCGCATTGTAGTTCCTAGTACAATGAGACGAGACATTCTGCATATTTTACACGAAGGACACCCTGGCGTAACTTCAATGAAGTCCTCATCTAAATTTTACATCTGGTGGCCAGGGTTGGATAGAGATATTGAACAATTCGTTAAGGAGTGCGTGCCCTGTCAACAAACAAGGCCTCGAGAAATGGAAAGTCCACTTTTTTCATGGACGACTCCTGCGAAACCCTGGAAGAGAATTCATATCGACTACGCAGGACCATTTCACGGAAAGTATTGGCTTGTTGTGGTTGACGCTTTCTCTAAGTGGTTAGAGATTTTACCAACCACGAGTACAACAACAAATCAAACAACTTCACTATTAAGACAAATATTCGGTCGGTTTGGAATACCAAGAAGCATTGTGTCGGACAACGGTCCGCAATTCACTTCAGCTGAATTTGACAAATTTTGCAGAGAGAATGGCATGAGACACATAAAAACAACACCGTATCACCCTCGGTCAAATGGGTTGGCTGAGAGGTTTGTGAGGACTTTTAAGGATAAAATGAAGGCGTCAAAGAAGGCTGGACTTGACGTTAACATTGCTCTACAGCAGTTCTTGCTATCGTACCGTAATTCGATATCTCGGGCTACAGGTAGATCACCCGCAGAGCTAATGATTGGTCGCCGATTAACGACTCGCCTCGAACTTCTCAAGCCAAATGTGGAAGACAATATCGATAAAGAACTGGTTCATCAAAAAGTCTATCATGATCGCAAGGCAAAAGCAAGATCTTTTTCGGAGGGGGACGAAGTATGGTCGCTATCAAAAGACGGGAAGTCATACAAAGAAGGGACGGTGATTCAGCGTACAGGTGACTTATCATATCGGGTGATGATTGACGGACGAGAAGAACGAAAGCATGCCGACCATCTAAGAGCTCGCTGCGTAACTTCTTAAAGGGGAGGGAAATGTTGTGTATTGTTATTATTTATTGGTTACTAAGTTACTGTTTGTTTACATCTGTTTTATAGTTATGTCAAAATATAAAATATTCAGTCTTGTTTTGGACAAGCTCACAAAATGCAAGTGTAGAGTTTTTAGTTTTATTTTAGTGTTACTTTAATACTAGATACTACAGACACAAAGATTTACTTATATATAAAATTCTAGCTTGATGTTAGTCAGACACCAGACAGCATCTCACAGATTTCGAAGATTTTTTTATAATTGTTAGACAGACAGACATTTTTTAAAAACTACTTTTTTGGACTCAGGGAACCTCAAAACGTGTAAATTCATCAAAATCGAATTTTAGCACCATCGCAATACTTTCTCTTTATATGAGAAAGTAAAAAGGGGGAAAATTCAATAACTTTGACAATAATGAGTTTTATATGCATAAAACCATTATAGAATGTGTCATATCATCATATCAAAAATTATTGCAGTTAAAATAAAGATTTTTTTTCTTTTATTTCTATTACAGTGAGAATAGATGGAAGAAGCGAGGAATTACATTAGTACCAACGAAATTTGGAATATCTTTCACCACGGTCTTCCTTAATCAAGCAGGTGCTTTAGTGATGATTTATCAAGATGGTTCTGTACTTATTTCTCACGGTGGTACAGAGATGGGACAAGGTCTTCACACAAAGATGTTACAGGTAATAATAATTATTTTGTCAAAATCAATATTACATAGGATTCTTACTTCTCGTGATATTTGTCGTTTATTGATAATTTTTCATTTTCTAGGTTGCCAGTCGAGCTTTAGATATTCCGATCGAGATGATTCATATTTCAGAAACATCGACTGACAAAGTTCCAAATACTTCGGCAACAGCGGCTAGTGCCGGCTCAGATCTGAATGGAATGGCCGTTTTAGTAAGTATACTTAAAATTAAACTATAACATAATAAGAGTATTAACTTCAAAATATTTATTATATCAGATAGTTTTAGCGTGCGTTAACGATTAATCAATAGCTGAAATAGTGTTCTTCACCATAGCTTTAATCATTTGAGAGCAGACTCTCTTCTTTATTGACCACAGAACTCTGTTGTACTTATTGTTAGGCGGGATGATCATCCATGTGTAATTAGGTAAGCAGAGTGGACATCAGAAGTTGAGCTGAGCTGAAATACTCTAGACCAGCGTTTACCAACCTTAAGGTCAAACTGGACAAAATATTTTAGGGTCATGAAAAATCTTTGAAATTATTACAGGAAAAAAAAACACTATATATAAATAAGTTCAATGGAATTTAAACATGTAAATTCAATTTAATAAATTAATACGTTTGTAAAATAGTATAATAATAGAGAATATGATCATAAAACAGAGAAAGCAAACATAAGCAGACGCGCATAACATAAGAGACTCTCTTCCAGTGCCGGATCTAGGGGGGGGGGGGGGGGGCAGGCGCCCCAGGCGGCATGGCCGAGGGGCGGCAAAACGAGGTGGAAAATAAAATTATAAATAAAGGAAAAATAATAAAAAGTTCATAAAAAAAAGGAAATATAATTTTTAATTATATGCATTTAAATTATACAGTTATCTTGTCCAATCGGTTGTAGCCCACCCTTAACTTCGTTTTCCCCATTAATTTGTTTTTTTATAGTTGATGTGAAAGAAGCTTCAGCACGAAGTTTATCAAAAACTATTTAAGAAGTTCGTTGTGTCAAGAAAGACTCAAACCTTTCAATATTATCTATTGAGAGTGATGTAGCTAGTTCAATTGATTACGATTATGCAATTAACGCATTTGTTGAAAGAAAGAAAGAAAGGTAGCGCTTTAAACGCCCAATAATAAATGGTTACTGTTACTGCACACCTATATTTCAAATCATGTTTATACAGTGTGGTCCAAAAGTCCCCCCCCCCTTAACTTATGAATAAATTAATAAAACTTATGGAATCTCTACCATTCAAATGGAAGTTTGTTTTTATGCAATCAGCCACTAGGGGCAACCACCCAAACTGAAAATCTTTCCCTAGAGTGTATATTTTTGATAGCAGATTTAGATTCTACAGTGAAAAATAATAAACTTTTACTTCAAACTATTTTTTCTATCTCCAATATGTTGCCCCCTACAGGGAGGCAAAGGTGTAAAAAGAGTAGATTTCAGCGCCTGGGGACAAAATGATGGTTGCCCCAACTATGCAAGTGGATAAATATACACTTCCCTTTATATGGTACAGAGCCTCCAAGTTCCATTACTTTATTTCAAACCGTTTAGATTTTATAACGATCTAAGAGTTATTTTTTTTTACTGTTTCGGAAGGGTTATTTGCTATCTGTGTCCCTGTAGGGGGTAAAATATTGGAGATAGAAAAAATAGTTTGAAATTTAAGGAAATCGTGATCGCGTTAATAGATATTTAAGGGCAACTGTCAACAAATTCGGTTTTTTGCAAAATCTCGCTTCCTATGGCTCCGACACCAATCTAGGAGGTTATCAAAATTAAATATAACAAAAATTCCCACGAAAAAAGTTGAATTTAATAAAATCTTCTTAAAGTTAGGTCCTCAGGGATTAAAAAGTTGAAATTAAATTAAAAATATTTCATTTTTTAATATATTTGGCTATATTTCGCCCATACCTGGGCATCTTCAGGCCTCGATTATGAATTGAGATATTACATAATAAATCGTTTTCTTCAAAAGTAACAGACTGAGTCTTAGAGGCACACTGCAATATTTGTATTTTTAACTATTTTATTTTTGGACCACTTCATATGGATTGACCCTAATATATTAGGTTTTTTTTTTTTAAATATATAACGGCTCTGTCTGTCTGTCCGTTGGTGTCGTTTGCCCGTTGGCTTGTTTCATAAATTCATAAACTACTATAACTAGAAACATAAAATTTGGCACATTAGGGTTTTTATATTGTGAATTATCTCACTTCCTATGGCTCGGAGATACAAGAAGGGAAACTTCGGAGCGCATTATTATCCTAACGGTTTGTTGTACGTAAAAAAATGAACATATGGTTTCTTGTGTAAAATTTTAGATTCTTCAATTTTGATCTGATACTTAATTGGTCTCCGAATCTGTGAAAGCGAGTTATTCTCAAAAATACGTAAAACGTCGTGCAAAAACAATCACTATGCAAGTTATAGTAAAACGAGGTTTTTGATTCGTTCGTTGTACGTAAAAAATGAATGAAACCTTTTTTGTGGGAAATATAGTTTTGCTTTTTGATAATAATCTTAATTTGTCTCAGAGCGAAGTCCAGGAAGCGAGATATTCGTAAAAGTGGTGCGGCGACAAATACTAAATATTCATAGATATACTTCCCGTATACCGTCGATTGTATGTAAAAAATTAGTGATACTTTTTTTGTGGGACATTTTTTTATTTTTCATTTTGATAACCTCCTAGATTGGTGTCGGAGCCATAGGAAGCGAGATATTCGCAAAAAACCGAATTTGTTGACAGTTGCCCTTTTAAGCTAAAAAAGGTTCTCCAAAACGCCTAAAATTCGCCATTTTTGAACCTAATTGTATAAAATTTTTCAAGGGAGGCCCCCCGGACCACCCTTTGGCAAGAGGGTAACCCCCCAAGTCCCCCCCCCCAAATTTTATTGCTGGATCTGCCCCTATGCGGCAGGGGCGGCAAAATGTGCTTTTGCCCTCCCTGAGAAAAATCCTAGATCCGGCACTGCTCTCTTCGAATGTAAGAACATGGTTTTTCTAACAATAACTCACAGTATTGCCAAAAATATGAAATATACAAAAGAAAAAAAAGGTGGTAAAACATAAAAATTCCAAAACTACTACAATATTCATAGTAGGTTCGCGACAATGTGAACGAGAAATTTATAGGGCCAAAGCAAAAAAAAAGATAAAAAAAGTTGGGAATCGCTGCTATAGGCCTTTGAATCATAACCTGTATTCCGTGGAACATTTTTGTCATCTATGAACCCATAACCTTAGTTATTACTCATTGAATTTGTAACACTCTAAAAAAGAAAATATGTAGTACATAAAATTAACAAATAAACATTAGATGGGCTACCACAGAAAGGTCATTCTATGTATTCAACAGGCAGTGCCAATAAAGACATATAGTGTCAAAATTTAAAAAAGTTATAATTCTTGAAATTAGATGTAACTGTACTGTATTGCCACTTCTTCTGTTCAAACGATGACACAGGTGACACTAATGTCGCAGTATTGAATATTGCGATATTAGTGTCGCCTTTTGTGAACTTGTTGAAACTGTTGTGAACTGTAAAACTTTTTTACAGGACGCTTGCAATGAAATAAACAGAAGACTCAAGCCAATCAAAGCTGCCAATCCTAAAGGAGAGTGGAAAGACTGGATTAAAACTGCATATTTCTCAAGAGTTTCATTGGCCGTCAGTGGATTTTACAAGTAAATAATTAAAATATTAATACTTAATACTTTGTCGATACATTTACTAAGTTTAATTTATACATAATTAAATCTCTTATCTTTTTAATTTAGGACACCTGATCTTAGCTACAATATGAAAACGAATACTGGTCAGGCGTTTAACTATTACACTTACGGTGCAGCGTGTTCTGAGGTGGAAATAGATTGCTTAACTGGAGATCACCAGGTAAAATATATATTAATTAAATGGTAATTAATATTTTTAATAAGTGAATTGTATAGTATAAATAATTTCGACCATTATTTAATAAATGAGAGGGTATGTTAGCGAGATGCTGTCAAATAAAACACAGTGTGAGGGTTTATGCTGACGTTTCCCTAGAAATAGCATAGAATTCTCACAGTGATATGTCCTTTCACAGTAAAAACATTATTTTATTAAAAAAAAAAAAATAAATAACTATCCCCGTAACATTGTCAAAAAAATAATTAACAATCAAAATAATAATTATATTCTGCAGTAGTTGGTCCATTAAGGAAATAAAAACCAACTTTTGCAATATTTCAACCCATCCTTGGGTCATTCTCAAGCTGGAATCAAAATTTATTTAGACTTTAAAATTTTCTCTTCATGAGAAAAATTCATCTTGGACAAACTTGATCTTCCAAAATATTATAGTAAATTATAAATTGTTCCTTTTAGTATTCAATTCTGCAGTAGATCTGTAGTTCAATTCTGCCAAGATGACTTTTTCTCATGAAGAGAAAATTTTAAAGTCTAAATAAATTTTGATTCCAGCTTGAGAATCATCCAAGGAGGGGTCAACAAATTGCAAAAGTGAGTTTTTATTTTCTTAATGGACCAACTACTCCAGAATTGAATACTACAAGGAACAGTTTATAATTTACTTTAATAACTATACATTCCAAACCATTCACCTCCAGTTGATTCAAAATTCTTTTCAATAATTTATTACATTAAGAATTTCTTCAAAAAAATCAAGTAAACTCTTCAATCACCAGCAACAAAAATTGCTTTTTAAACCCTCCAATCCAGTTAAAAAACTTTTCAGTAAACTTAAAGTCCTTATTCCCATCAATTTGAAAACTAATGTTATTTATCAAATTGACTGGTCTGATTGTAATTCTTCATATGTTGGGCAGACTTCCCAATACCTTCATATAAAGCCAGGTACACACTATATAACAAAACACCAAATAACATGTAACATGTTAATAATTTTGTTGCAGGAAGTTATATAAACATTCAATAACTTGTTCAATAACATTGTTAAATAACCTGCCACACTTTACGTATAACCAAGTTATATAAAATATTACATAACAAAATATTTAAAAGCATGTGTAGTAGTTCTGATGATGTCGCGTTGTGAGGACGGGGTAGTGCTTGCTGCAGCAGCCTGTGTAATTTTGGCGAGACGAAGACGGCAAAAGAATTGTCGCAGATATTGGGTTCGGCCTTCATTAAAAGCTCGACAAGTTTACAGTGGAACTTCACTTTTATACGACCTTTTCTTTTTTTCATTTGTCCATTCCATTTTTGAGGCAAAACTCAAGGTAATTCGATAGCCTGTGAACTTAACTTAATTACGCGGAGAGGTCTCTTTTAATTTGTCTCTATGGACTGACTGATATGTAAAGGGCAAAGGGATTGGGTGACAGGTATAGTGATAAGGGCTAGGGGGGGGGGGGACATTTTTTTTTNGGTCTCTTTTAATTTGTTTCTATAGATTGACGATTGACGACTTACTGAGATGTAAATGTTAAGGGCAAAGGGATCGGGCGACGGGTGTAGTTAAAAGGGCTAGGGGGCACGTGAAACGAGGCGGGGAGGGAGAGAAGTGGAGCAGGGAGAAATGTTATAAAAACATCCTTTGATGTTACCGACACTCCGTGGTGACATATAACATTGTTCATTTTTACGACTTTGGTAGTATTTATACTACAGAAAGATTAAATTTTAATTTAAATCAAATTATATTATATTTCTCTGTCTGTTTCCCGTAGTTAATAATAATTATAATTTGATTTAAATTATAACATTGTTATAAAACAATAAAAATGTTATATAACATGGAGTTATATAACTTTTTCATCAGACTTTTTGTAACATGATACATAACTTACTGCAACAAAGTTATATAACCTGTTACACCGTGTTTTGTTATATAGTGTGGACCCAGCTTAAGAGAATTTACCAACATAAATATAGTCTGAAACCTAACTGTCCCAATGTCCGCCTACCTGACACCCAAGGATGGTGTATAGAGGATACCTTATTTTGGTAGGGTGGGGGTAGCGGTAGAATGGTGGGAGATTGCTCTGACGTCACAAGACTCCCCCTACACCCTAACCAGCTACAACACCTCTCTCATAAACAACTAGTCATCATTTTTATATTTTTATTGTGCAATCTTAGAATTAACTTTTTAAAATTCTTAAATTTAAACTGTTCACGGCTGTTTAAGAAAAATTCATACCTACTGTAAAAGGCAAGTGTCTCTTAAATAATGTTATACATGAATTAATTAATAAATTAAGTATATACATGATATTGAAAGCCAGCAAAGCGTTGAGATTTATACATTTCTATTTCAAATAGTTTTGTTTCTGGGTGGATTAGGTTTAACAATATTAACGTTTCGACCCTTCATAGTGTCATCTTCTGTCATAACATTTATTCTAAAATAACACAAAATAAGATTACATGTCAGTTGTTGTTAAGTTATGCAGAGCGTATAACAAATAGATTTATTAATTTTTTTCTTAAAAAGAAAAGCTGTATTCACTTATTGCATCTAATTTGTGGACATGAAAATTAAAATTACACTTTTCTTTTGAAAATTTTGTCAGACTTACAACGAATCCAAAAATTTTATTCTTGCTTTTACACTTTTTGAGCAATAAATGTTTTTATGAGCAAAAAAAAATTATCGTACGTTTCAATATCTTCAAAGAATGAATATCGTGAATTCTAAAGTCAAACAAATCGGTCCGAGACAACTCAGAAAAACTTTCTCAAATATTTTCATTTAATTTTTACTGAGCATCAAAATATACCATAAAAATAAATTCTCCCTGGCGGGGAATCGAACCCGGGCTCTCTCCGTCCGCGTTTTAAGATATTTTCTGTGGAACTAGATTTTTCCCGGGAAAACGTCTTATATCATTAGATTTGTATTTAAATAGGCTATATTTTAAATTTTTTTAATCAAAATCGTCAGAACCGTTTTCGAGATAGAATTTTTTTTCACGTTTTTACTTTCTCGTATAAAGAGAAAGTATTGTGATATCGCGAAAATTCGATTTTGAGATTTTGATGGATATACACGTTTTGTATATCCATCAACCTTGATGGATATGCCTGTCCGTCGTCTGTCTGTCTGTCTGTCGTCTGTCTTTGCAGAGGAGGTTGGAGCCTAAACTACTGGGCCGATTTTGACGAAATTTGGCATTAATGTTTTGAAAAATCATACCCTGAGGCGAAATCGAGAAATGAATTTTAGCTCCAAATTTGGGGGAGCTAGCCCCCAAAAACTCAGAAAAAAAATTATTTCTCCAAAACGATTCCGACGATTTTGCTTAAAAAATTCTAAAATATAGCCCATTTAAATACGAATCTAATGATATAATCCGTTTTTCCGGGAAAAATATAGTTCCGGAGAAAATAGCTTAAAACGCGGACGGAGAGAGCCCGGGTTCGATTCTCCGCCCGGGAGAA
>KZ653884.1:39525-53655 GCA_001010745.2 Gerris buenoi | reverse complement strand
TCCCCTGTGGATGCAAACGTCTGCGGGTGACGGAGCCTTGCAAGATGGTTTTCTCAAGACACGGAGAATAGAGCTACTGAGGGCTAAAAGGAGGGGGCTTGGATCCACTGTGGATTCATCCGTCACCAGCCTTAGACCGGCATGAATTCACAGTGGATTCATCCGCACTGAATGGGAAAGAATGTTTCATTCTAAAGAATGTTTCATTCTAAAGAATGTTTCATTCTAAAGCATCTTTCATTCTAAAGAAAGTATTGGATTGTAAAGAAAGATTCATTCTCAAGAAAGTATTGGATTGTAAAGAAAGATTCATTCTAAAGAATGTTTCATTCTAAAGAACATTTCTTTATATTTTTTGGTGGGTCGTAAAGGGGTGATAAATATTACTTCATTTAAGTTGCATTAGAGTAAATTGGCTATATTTCATCCCTTATTAAGGGACATCTTCAGGCCTGTTACAATGTTAAGGGGTGGAGTCAGTATTAAAAACATTTTAAATAAACTTTTTTATAAATATAAAATTTTTTCATAATTTAACATAAAACTATTAAACATTTTTTGATAAAACTAAAACATGTGCTCTAGTGTTTTTCAATTGTAACAGGCCTGAAGATGTCCTTTAATTAAAGGAATGAAATATAGCCAATTTAGTCTAATAGGACTTAAATGAAGTAATTTTTATCGCCCCTTTACAACCCACCAAAAAATATATACAAATTATAGGGGACTACAGCTCTTTAAGAAAGAAAATTTCATTTTAAAGAACGTTTCATTCTAAAGAACGTTTCATTCTCAAGAACGACTACAGACACACCACGATCTATTGATATACTCACGTCTCAGCGCAGTACTATCGAAGTTATCGATACCTCACATTCGTCGGCACAGCGGACTTAGCTCAAACCTTAATTTGAGTTAAGTTACACGAGAGTTGGAAGTCTTACAGAGTAATTTAGTTGGACTTTTTATTGCTGCAACACGACAGACAACCTGTGTCGCTTCAATTAACCCAAAATCAATAAGTATTTATTATTTTATATTATAACTACGTCTGCCCTGCAGCAAGAAATTGTAGGGCCAACACCTTACAGATAATCACACGGTATAAAATGTTTCAAACTAATAAATAAAATAATCTGACAAACAAATAGGACAAAACCAATCATTAAAAAGAGAATTCAATTTAACAATAAATCGCTCAGAAAAATCCCAAACACTTACAAGTCGAGTTCGTATTAATAGTGTAAATAAAAGCCAACACCAGATCACAAATTAAATTTTAATTTTTGATCCAGATCGTCCATTCTGTCATCAAGGGATAGAGACAATTATTGCAATGCAACAGTAATACATCACTTGTTTCCAAATAAAACTATGGGAAGCAGTAGTATCGCGATGCAACAGTAAAACATCACTTGTTTCCAAATAAAACTATGGGAAGCAGTAGTGTCGCTAATGCAACAGTAATTCATCAATTGCTTCCAAATTAAACAAAATGGAAATCACTAGTGTCGCGATACAAACGTCTTACACCACTTGTTTCCATACAAGTAGTTCCAATAATGTTACAAGACATAGTGCTACATAATGTTACAAATCGTTTATCCATTGTTGTCACATAATGTAAAAAATCGTTTATCCATTGTTGTCACATAATGTAACAAATCGTTTATCCATTGTTGTCACATAATGTTACAAATAGTTTATCCATTAATAAATTTAACTGGCACAAATGATGAAAAAACAAATGAAAAAACCATAAGCTATCTTTCAAAACAAATTAAAAATTGTGTAGAGGCGTTTGTTGTTAGTATTGCACAAATTCTGACATTCCTTATTTCTGATTTGGTCAACAAAGCAATTATTTCGAAGGAAACTAGATTAGATTTTTTCCCAGCTGAACACAAAAAAAAAAAATCACTTGACAGCTCGCTGTAGGGGAATATACAGACTGCAGATGGAATGTGCTGAATATACAGACTGCAGATGGAATGTGTTGAATATACAGACTGCAGATGGAATGTGCTGAATATACAGACTGCAGATGGAATGTGCTGAATATACAGACTGCAGATGGAATGTGCTGAATATACAGACTGCAGATGGAATGTGCTGAATAACAGACTGCAGATGGAATGTGCTGAATATACAGACTGCAGATGGAATGTGCTGCATATACAGACTGCAGATGGAATGTACTGAATATACAGACTGCAGATGGAATGTGCTGAATAACAGACTGCAGATGGAATGTGCTGAATATACAGACTGCAGATGGAATGTGCTGAAAACAGCAATACAGATGATAGACACTCATGCAGATGAACTGTGTTGAAAAACAAAACACTCATATGCTCCATTTCATGGACGAACCATTAAATCATGGATATGTTTTTGGGCATCGGTCCACATAAAGATATTCCAATGCATTTCCATGAAGTGGAGAAAACCAGTATAGATTTGTATAACTGATATAGTTGATGCATCTTAAGCTGTCAATCAAATTATTAATTACTTATTAATTATCAAATTATAAAACAATAATCAATTGTGATTACCATTTGGTCCGCTAGGAGCTCTGATATCATTTTATATAAAATTTAGAACTTCTATCAGTGAAATATAGTATACTACAATAAATACAAGTAAAACCCTAACCTATACCTCTTATTATATTTAACTACCATGCATGATATGTAAGAGCGTGACATTTTGCATGTCTTTTATTAAAACATCATTCCACCTATGGTCAAAATATTGTACTATAAATGAAAACCTATCAACCTCCTGTTCACCCTTACTTCCTGGTACGATATTTAAAAGCATCTGCTTTTTTTCTTTTTTTTTGCGTGACGGAAACTTCTTATATAAACCAGAGATAAAAAATATTTATGTTATATTATACTTTAATTTCCAACCTGAGAATAAATGTTGTTGGTAATCTAGGGAAGATATGAAATACTTGAATATGTAGCTCTCTACACTCGGTAGATGCAAGAAGCTGGGAAGATATGAGATACTGTGCCAGGTTGGCAGACTCTTATATCTAGGTGGAAGTAACACACAAGTTAAGCTCTGCGTCCAAACAGTTGCTTTCTCATGTCAACAAACAGCAAATATAAATAGAACTCTAAAATACACAGTCTAGAAACTCTTGTAAAAAGATTCTTACAAAACCTTTATAAATAAATTTGTAAATGTTAGCAATACCAAGTTGCCAGATGCAACCCTCATTTAATAGCAATTATCTTGAAATTTACCATCTCCAATGCGATTCGGAGAAGGTTTTAAATAGTGGATGTATCCAACCCACAATTTCTTCTGTCCCCCCAGCACTAAAGCATATCCATACACCCAAAATTTCTTCTGTCCCCTCAGCGCTAAAACATATCCAAACACCCTTAATTTCTTCTGTCCCCTCAGCACTAAAACATATCCATACACCCTAAATTTCTTCTGTCCTCCCAGCGCTAAAACACATCTATACACCCTAAATTTCTTCTGTCCTCCCAGCGCTAAAACATATCCATACACCCTAAATTTCTTCTGTCATCCCAGCGCTAAAGCATATCCATACACCCTAATTTTCTTCTGTCCTCCCAGCGCTAAAACATATCCATACACCCAAAATTTCTTCTGTCCTCCCAGCGCTATAACATATCCATACACCCTGAATTTCTTCTGTCCTCCCAGCACTAAAACATATCTATACACCCTAAATTTCTTCTGTCCTCCAGCGCTAAAGCATATCCATACACCCTAAATTTCTTTTGTTCCCCTAGCGCTAAAACATTTCATACACCCTAAATTTCTTCTGACCTCCCAGCGCTAAAACATATCCATTATCCATACACCCTAAATTTCTGTTGTCCTCCAGCGCTAAAGCATATCCATACACCCTAAATTTCTTTTGTTCCCCTAGCGCTAAAACATTTCATACACCCTAAATTTCTTCTGACCTCCCAGCGCTAAAACATATCCATTATCCATACACCCTAAATTTCTGTTGTCCTCCCAGCGCTAAAACATTTCATACACCCTAAATTTCTTCTGACCTCCCAGCGCTAAAACATATCCATTATCTATACACCCAAAATTTCTTCTGTCCTTCCAGCGCTAAAACATATCTATGTTAAAAAGGTAGTTATGCAGGTAGAATACGATCAGCTGTTCATTATAGAATATAAACGTTATAAAGTATTTTGGGTTTTTTGATTTGACAATGGATCGATATCTGTTCTAAAGGAAAGTCAGTCATCAGTGAAGCCGGTGGTGATTACAAAATGATAAGTTTTGGGTAAAAACCAGAGAGAGGGAGAGAAGATAAGCTGAAACCAGTGTCAAATCTTCCGCACTGCTGCCAACCCTCTTCGCTTCCTTCCAGACCCTGAGTTCCTCTTCCTCTCAAAGACCCTGAGTTCCCTCCTCTTCCTCTCAGAGACCCTGAGCGACCCTGAAGCGTTTTCCCTGAGTAACGCTTCAGCCGTCGATCTTCCTATCCCACATCCTTCTGGCTTCCATCATGCTTCAAAGAACAATCCGACATTAACCTCTCCAGATTGAGAACAAACAGAACCCCTCTCCACTAATATCGGAACACTATTTCTGTAAAAAGATAATTTTAAATATAGATCTGGTGAACTGAAAACTTTTAAACATCGTCTACATCAAATGTTTTTTTAACTTCTTTCTGCAGGAGATCTAAAAGAGAGACCTATCCTTTAACTAAACCTATAAACAGTTCTATTAGACTCACAATAATTCTTTTAGATCCTCTATTTTAAACTTAAAACGTTTAAGTACGCTTTAGTAAATATAGCGAGCTTTAAGACTTCATAGCGGTGTTGGTGTTGGATAAAAAAAACTACGTGTTGGTGTTGGTGTTACTAAAAAAAAAATACATGTGGTGTCGCGGGACACCCGGTAGGAACGAAGTTCCTTACATTTTTCATTAAATATAATTATAAAATCACACTGTACGTACGTATACGTTACTAACTACTTATACATGGCGGAGATAGAAAAGAGACAAAATTAATTAAAAGTAACTAACTGTTTGTACCTAGCGGAGTTATGCCAAAATTAAAAGAAAAGTGTTATTTGTATCATTAAAGCAAGCATCTTACAATAAATATGTATTGAATATAAGAAAAAAATTAGTTACAGAGTATGATTGTTAAAGAATGTTAGATTGAAATAAGTGACATTTGACATATATAACAAAAATAAACAAAACAAGTCAAGTAACAGGCTTCCTTAATAACACTTTTTCCCGTCTTAACATGGCGAGCATTGCGCGTGAACGCTTGGGCGGATAACATTGTCCAATGAACTTAGCCTGGGCATTGGTAAAATGTACATGTGTGCCAAATTTCAACTAACTCGGTGAACTTTTACTCAAGTTATTGTCATCGGTAGATTTCGTGACGGATTTTGCGTGACGGTGATTTTGGTCGTTTTTTTCGGATTCACCCCCGGGCTCCAGAACGTGCCGTAAGAAACTTCGTTCCAAAAATTCACAAAAATTGTTTGTCTCATTGAACAGATGAAATTAGAATTTTTTCTCGTCCTGAAATTCGTCCAATTTATTCATTAAATATTTTACTGAGTCCACAACAGTTGAAGACACAAGTGAGGCACATACATAAAATACATAAAATAACACATCATAAAAAAAGCTAACAAAATTAAACAAGAATTAAACAACAGCTAAATAATTAGGTGAAAGATAACGCGATAAGCGTGAATTAACAAGAGAAATCAAAAATAACAAATAAGAAAAAAAAATTACAATTCAATTCAATTTCAATCTAACAACTCAATTAAATTTCAATTTAAACAAAAATAGCTAAATGAAGAAAACTAGAAAAGAAAAATGTAAAAATTATTGCAGATCACTCCAAAAAGGACAACACTGAGCGGAGATTTGACAAACACAACAAATCAGAGCAGCTAACAAGGAAGTTGCTAGACAAATTTTACAACTGAAGCTTACGTTTACACGAGCGTTGCGCGCGAACGGTCGGGCGGATAAAGTGGCGGGGCGGTGCCCCGCCTGCCCTCCCGTTATGTACGCCACTGCTACCAAATTTCAACTAAATCGGTCATCTTTTACTCAAGTTGTCGCCATCGGTCGATTTTGAGACGGTGGTTTTTTTTCGGAAACACTCCCTGGCTTCAGACGTTGTAACGTTCCATAAGGAACTTCGTTCCAAAAATTACAATAGATAATTAGTTTTAATAGTGGTAGTCTAGTACTTCCTACTAGAACGAGGACGAACTACTTGTTCGAACCTTGCAATTAGGCCATCACATAGGCCCTTTTTACACCCCGTGGTAGAGAGTTCCAGCTATTTCACACATCATACATTTGTACATTGTACTGTCGAAGCGAGTATGGTGTGGTCATTAGTAAGCTATATAAGCGTGGATCAAAGCGTGGGGGAAGAGTCCCCATAAAAAGGGTGTCACTCGCCCTGCTCCGTCCTCGAACCATAGATACAAATTACATCATCATGACACGGATCGGACCCACATCAAAAAGTGGGAGAAGAGTCCCCATAAAGGGTGTCCCTCGCCATGCACCGTCCGCGATTCATTGATTCAATTCAGAGTATCATGGCACGGGATCGAACTCACGACCTCGAGTTGCCTGAGACTTACTGATAGCTGAGCGAGAGCGACTTAAGACGTTCAGCTACTCCTGGCTCCCTAATAAATAAATTAAATCAAATCGATTTATTAATTCAATCGTGGAGCATGAAAGAGGGGGAAAAATTCAAATAAACTTTAAACTAAAGCAGTTAACATAAATAAAGACGGATAAAAAAGCAAAATAAGGTTATAAAAGTTAATAAGAAGTTGGAGAGAAAAAACGGAAAATCTTTCTATATTGTGACAATGCGAGATGAAGCGACTAAAACAGCTTTGGGTAAAACGCATTCAAGCAAACCTACCAAGGAATCCACACAGATAAACAGAACTCGACTCGCTTCGCTCGCCCCAAGGGACTTAGCAACCCTTCTCAACGTACCATAATATAACAAGAGCACCCTTGATTCTTAAAACTCCCGCCCCCGCCACAATGATAACAAATTCCCTCCCTTATCACAACTCCCTCGCTATTTTCACACTGGAATAACCTTTTTCAACTCGAGTAAGAAGAATGTATTCGACTTACCCACATCACATTACTTACACCCTAGAAAGGCTTCTGTCAGATATGCTAGCAGGACTTAAGAAAAAGGTACTTCAGATTGTTACTCCCCTATCTTTTCTTCAGGCTATAAATGACTTTGACTAAAATAACTATTAAATAATTCAAATTACAATTATCAATAACTACGGGAGACATACAGAGAAAAATAGACCCCCGCACCGGGACTTTTCTTTTTGGTAGTAAGAAAACTACCAAAAACTTAAAAATTGAATTTCTAAAATAACTATTAAGACAAAGGGATTTTTAGTCCAATATACTTTGGGACAAAGGAATATCACACTTGTGTTTTTATAAGGGGAGTAAATAATCTAAAGAAGAACATTCTGTACACCTTCTTTAGACTGTTACTCCCCTCTGCTTTATTTATAAGTGGAGTAACAATCTAAAGAAGAACATTCTGTACACCTTCTTTAGACTGTTACTCCCCTCTGCTTTATTTATAAGTGGAGTAACAATCTAAAGAAGAACATTCTGTACACCTTCTTTAGACTGTTACTCCCCTCTGCTTTATTTATAAGTGGAGTAACAATCTAAAGAAGAACATTCTGTACACCTTCTTTAGACTGTTACTCCCCTCTGCTTTATTTATAAGTGGAGTAACAATCTAAAGAAGAACATTCTGTACACCTTCTTTAGACTGTTACTCCCCTCTGCTTTATTTATAAGTGGAGTAACAATCTAAAGAAGAACATTCTGTACACCTTCTTTAGACTGTTACTCCCCTCTGCTTTATTTATAAGTGGAGTAACAATCTAAAGAAGAACATTCTGTACACCTTCTTTAGACTGTTACTCCCCTCTGCTTTATTTATAAGTGGAGTAACAATCTAAAGAAGAACATTCTGTACACCTTCTTTAGACTGTTACTCCCCTCTGCTTTATTTATAAGTGGAGTAACAATCTAAAGAAGAACATTCTGTACACCTTCTTTAGACTGTTACTCCCCTCTGCTTTATTTATAAGTGGAGTAACAATCTAAAGAAGAACATTCTGTACACCTTCTTTAGACTGTTACTCCCCTCTGCTTTATTTATAAGTGGAGTAACAATCTAAAGAAGAACATTCTGTACACCTTCTTTAGACTGTTACTCCCCTCTGCTTTATTTATAAGTGGAGTAACAATCTAAAGAAGAACATTCTGTACACCTTCTTTAGACTGTTACTCCCCTCTGCTTTATTTATAAGTGGAGTAACAATCTAAAGAAGAACATTCTGTACACCTTCTTTAGACTGTTACTCCCCTCTGCTTTATTTATAAGTGGAGTAACAATCTAAAGAAGAACATTCTGTACACCTTCTTTAGACTGTTACTCCCCTCTGCTTTATTTATAAGTGGAGTAACAATCTAAAGAAGAACATTCTGTACACCTTCTTTAGACTGTTACTCCCCTCTGCTTTATTTATAAGTGGAGTAACAATCTAAAGAAGAACATTCTGTACACCTTCTTTAGACTGTTACTCCCCTCTGCTTTATTTATAAGTGGAGTAACAATCTAAAGAAGAACATTCTGTACACCTTCTTTAGACTGTTACTCCCCTCTGCTTTATTTATAAGTGGAGTAACAATCTAAAGAAGAACATTCTGTACACCTTCTTTAGACTGTTACTCCCCTCTGCTTTATTTATAAGTGGAGTAACAATCTAAAGAAGAACATTCTGTACACCTTCTTTAGACTGTTACTCCCCTCTGCTTTATTTATAAGTGGAGTAACAATCTAAAGAAGAACATTCTGTACACCTTCTTTAGACTGTTACTCCCCTCTGCTTTATTTATAAGTGGAGTAACAATCTAAAGAAGAACATTCTGTACACCTTCTTTAGACTGTTACTCCCCTCTGCTTTATTTATAAGTGGAGTAACAATCTAAAGAAGAACATTCTGTACACCTTCTTTAGACTGTTACTCCCCTCTGCTTTATTTATAAGTGGAGTAACAATCTAAAGAAGAACATTCTGTACACCTTCTTTAGACTGTTACTCCCCTCTGCTTTATTTATAAGTGGAGTAACAATCTAAAGAAGAACATTCTGTACACCTTCTTTAGACTGTTACTCCCCTCTGCTTTATTTATAAGTGGAGTAACAATCTAAAGAAGAACATTCTGTACACCTTCTTTAGACTGTTACTCCCCTCTGCTTTATTTATAAGTGGAGTAACAATCTAAAGAAGAACATTCTGTACACCTTCTTTAGACTGTTACTCCCCTCTGCTTTATTTATAAGTGGAGTAACAATCTAAAGAAGAACATTCTGTACACCTTCTTTAGACTGTTACTCCCCTCTGCTTTATTTATAAGTGGAGTAACAATCTAAAGAAGAACATTCTGTACACCTTCTTTAGACTGTTACTCCCCTCTGCTTTATTTATAAGTGGAGTAACAATCTAAAGAAGAACATTCTGTACACCTTCTTTAGACTGTTACTCCCCTCTGCTTTATTTATAAGTGGAGTAACAATCTAAAGAAGAACATTCTGTACACCTTCTTTAGACTGTTACTCCCCTCTGCTTTATTTATAAGTGGAGTAACAATCTAAAGAAGAACATTCTGTACACCTTCTTTAGACTGTTACTCCCCTCTGCTTTATTTATAAGTGGAGTAACAATCTAAAGAAGAACATTCTGTACACCTTCTTTAGACTGTTACTCCCCTCTGCTTTATTTATAAGTGGAGTAACAATCTAAAGAAGAACATTCTGTACACCTTCTTTAGACTGTTACTCCCCTCTGCTTTATTTATAAGTGGAGTAACAATCTAAAGAAGAACATTCTGTACACCTTCTTTAGACTGTTACTCCCCTCTGCTTTATTTATAAGTGGAGTAACAATCTAAAGAAGAACATTCTGTACACCTTCTTTAGACTGTTACTCCCCTCTGCTTTATTTATAAGTGGAGTAACAATCTAAAGAAGAACATTCTGTACACCTTCTTTAGACTGTTACTCCCCTCTGCTTTATTTATAAGTGGAGTAACAATCTAAAGAAGAACATTCTGTACACCTTCTTTAGACTGTTACTCCCCTCTGCTTTATTTATAAGTGGAGTAACAATCTAAAGAAGAACATTCTGTACACCTTCTTTAGACTGTTACTCCCCTCTGCTTTATTTATAAGTGGAGTAACAATCTAAAGAAGAACATTCTGTACACCTTCTTTAGACTGTTACTCCCCTCTGCTTTATTTATAAGTGGAGTAACAATCTAAAGAAGAACATTCTGTACACCTTCTTTAGACTGTTACTCCCCTCTGCTTTATTTATAAGTGGAGTAACAATCTAAAGAAGAACATTCTGTACACCTTCTTTAGACTGTTACTCCCCTCTGCTTTATTTATAAGTGGAGTAACAATCTAAAGAAGAACATTCTGTACACCTTCTTTAGACTGTTACTCCCCTCTGCTTTATTTATAAGTGGAGTAACAATCTAAAGAAGAACATTCTGTACACCTTCTTTAGACTGTTACTCCCCTCTGCTTTATTTATAAGTGGAGTAACAATCTAAAGAAGAACATTCTGTACACCTTCTTTAGACTGTTACTCCCCTCTGCTTTATTTATAAGTGGAGTAACAATCTAAAGAAGAACATTCTGTACACCTTCTTTAGACTGTTACTCCCCTCTGCTTTATTTATAAGTGGAGTAACAATCTAAAGAAGAACATTCTGTACACCTTCTTTAGACTGTTACTCCCCTCTGCTTTATTTATAAGTGGAGTAACAATCTAAAGAAGAACATTCTGTACACCTTCTTTAGACTGTTACTCCCCTCTGCTTTATTTATAAGTGGAGTAACAATCTAAAGAAGAACATTCTGTACACCTTCTTTAGACTGTTACTCCCCTCTGCTTTATTTATAAGTGGAGTAACAATCTAAAGAAGAACATTCTGTACACCTTCTTTAGACTGTTACTCCCCTCTGCTTTATTTATAAGTGGAGTAACAATCTAAAGAAGAACATTCTGTACACCTTCTTTAGACTGTTACTCCCCTCTGCTTTATTTATAAGTGGAGTAACAATCTAAAGAAGAACATTCTGTACACCTTCTTTAGACTGTTACTCCCCTCTGCTTTATTTATAAGTGGAGTAACAATCTAAAGAAGAACATTCTGTACACCTTCTTTAGACTGTTACTCCCCTCTGCTTTATTTATAAGTGGAGTAACAATCTAAAGAAGAACATTCTGTACACCTTCTTTAGACTGTTACTCCCCTCTGCTTTATTTATAAGTGGAGTAACAATCTAAAGAAGAACATTCTGTACACCTTCTTTAGACTGTTACTCCCCTCTGCTTTATTTATAAGTGGAGTAACAATCTAAAGAAGAACATTCTGTACACCTTCTTTAGACTGTTACTCCCCTCTGCTTTATTTATAAGTGGAGTAACAATCTAAAGAAGAACATTCTGTACACCTTCTTTAGACTGTTACTCCCCTCTGCTTTATTTATAAGTGGAGTAACAATCTAAAGAAGAACATTCTGTACACCTTCTTTAGACTGTTACTCCCCTCTGCTTTATTTATAAGTGGAGTAACAATCTAAAGAAGAACATTCTGTACACCTTCTTTAGACTGTTACTCCCCTCTGCTTTATTTATAAGTGGAGTAACAATCTAAAGAANGGGGGTAAAATGGAAAAAAACACGTTTTTTTGCTATTTTTGACTCTAAATTGTCAAAATTGCACCTTAAATGAACTCCAAAAATTCTGGCCAACGAACTCATCCTTTCTTTTGATATTATTAACATTTTAAAATTTTTAAGTGCATCCTAAGAGGAGACATCGTCTGGAGTGACACATATATACATCCATAAAAAAAAGTGTTAAATTTTAGGATTCGATTCAGAATGGTCTAAAACGGATTTCCATAAAAAAAAATTTCAAAAATTTTGAAATTTTCTTCGAAAATGCTCTAAAAATTGACATTAAAAAAAACGGGGGGAAAAAATTAAATAAATTAGACACTAATGGCTAGTAAAAGTGTAAAAGCGTAAGTGGCTAGTGTACGTGATAGGATACGAGGAAGCTATGTGCCACACTAATTGGCAGTCTATTTTATACAAAACAAATTCTTAATAAGAGATAAATGTCTAGATAAAAAAATTAAATTAAATATTATTGGTAAAAAATTACGTTTAGGCTGTAATTTCCAAATCAATTAAGTAATTTCGTAATTTTATTACGCAAGATTCCTCAGCAATCAACATTATATCTAATCAATTTAACTGTGTTATTTAAAATTTGATAAGAGAAAACCCTCTTACAAATAATTGAATAATTCAAATATACATAAGAAAGATAATAAATTCAAATTTTTCAATCTGCCTGAACAAATTATCTGAACACGCTATCTAAATATGCATAAAATACAATCTGAACAACAACTTCAACAAAACCTCTCGTAATTCAATCAAATCCAACATTTATTTACCTTTCAAATAATAATTGTTTTCATAGTATTGCTATCTTAATANAAAAGAGGAAAAAACTATAAAATGCTTACAGAACACTAGTAAACAATGGTTTATTATGAGCCAGAAAAGATAACCTGACGAAAAATCGTGGAGGGCGCATGACGTCACAGCAACCTTTGTCACTTTTACGTAACCTCTCTGACGCGACGTATAGGTTATACCCAAGGGACTAGATCTATATTTTATTGTTTAAAGAATTTATTTAAGTTTGAACACATAGATCCACCACAGTTTTAATCAAGGTGCCTACAATGGAGGAGGTAGCGCGATACAACGATCATCTCTCAGTTCGCTATTCATAAATGCAATCCAGAGTACTATGGCACGGGATTAAACCCACAACCTCGATTCGCCTCGACTATTGATAGCTGGGCGGACACTTAGAGCCCCTCGGGCACTCAAGCTCCCTAATAATAATGACGGTAACTATTGAGAGAGTTGCTCATTGATCTAGTAAAAGCAATGAACCTCTCGTTTAGGGACAAGCAGAAAAAAGAAGAGAAAGAAATGGGTGGGTGCAGAAGGCTGAAACTTATATAATAATAATAATATTTTTTTTTTTTTTTCCATGGGGAGGGGAAATGCATTTACGCACGAATAATAATAATAATAATAATAATAATTTATTTTTATCAATATACATTACATTTATATTACAATATAGATTCTGATATAAACAGTTTTTTAAGATGAAGATAGTCTTATTAATATATGGGGTCAACAACGGGCTCATTATGACTTACCATCCAAGTTTCAATAAAATCGAACGAGCAGTTTTTAAGATATGTTGGTTCACAAAAATAGAGCAACAGACCGACAGACACAGAACCAAAAATGTTCTCTGATGTCTGCAACCGGATTTCTGTCTTAGAATTTTTGAAATCGGAGATATAAAATATTTTCGTTCTTCAGAACGATCACATAGCTTCCGTTACCTTCGGTAACTTCGGAAACAAAAAAAAAGTCCAGTCAATCACCATGACTTAATGAGCGAATTTTCAAAGAAATCTGCGTATTTTTGGCTTATGAAATATAGGAATATTTTGGTTTAGAATTTGGATGGGTGAAGAAAAAAAAAAAAAAAAAAAAAAAAAAAAGTACACACGGGTGCGGGGTACAAAAAACAAAAAGTATTTACCCTTCAAGACGCACATAGTTGGAAAGCTCTTTAAGAGTACAGTAATTGTTGTTTTATTTTTTTATCATATTTTAGTAATTGTTTTTTTCACATTTATCATATTTTCGTATAAAAGGGGGGGTAAAATGGAAAAACATGTTTTTATGCCATTTTTGACCCTAAATTGTCAAAATTTGACCCCTAAATGAACTCCAAAAATTCTGGCCAATGAACTCATCCTTTCTTATTATTAACATATGATTATGGATTAGTTTAGAGGGACTAAAGCAGGCCTTTTCTTCCCTGAATTCAAAAAGTAGGGCGAAAAAGTAA
>KZ653883.1:19451-46748 GCA_001010745.2 Gerris buenoi | reverse complement strand
TGCGTTGACAGCGCGGGAAATTGAGTGACACACAGATTGGCCAACCTCTCTAGGGGAAAAAATAAAGCTACTAGGTCTGTGGATAGGGGTGGGGCAGTGTTTATCCAGATGGCCTCTCCCCTCCACTAGAGACATTTATATTTGCCTAGTTGGCCCGACCTTTTGCCCGGGAAAATCTCTAGCTCTCATTGGCTTGTCACCCCATTTGCTAGTTTTTCACACACTGTCAACGCACTAAGTCTAGTTGTGTGAAGACTGTAATTGGAACCAATGCGCCTGTTTAAATTTCTAGATTGTTCAGATTATTGGCGTTAATCCTTTTATTTATATCATATTTATGTTCCATGTATACTTCAGTTTCCAACCAGTTTTCTGAAAATAAATAGTGTTTTAAAATTCTTTTTTAAGTTTTTGGTAGTTATTCGTACCATGAAAAGTTTAAATTGGTTACCAAGCTTAATTCGGGACTAGGTATCGTCAATGACAGAGGAAATTATTCTTCAGTGTAGCTTAGTTAGTCAGAGCGCTATACTGAAAATATAGAGGCCCGTGGTTCAAGTCCCGGCGCTGGAGTCTATTTTTCTCTGTCTTTCTCCCGTTGTTAATAATAATTATAATTTGATTTAAATTAAAATAGTGTTTTGGCTCCTTGTATCGTTTAATTTAATTGCTATTGGATCAAACTTTAAAGCTCGCTCTATAAAAACACTTAGTGGTTCCAGCGATGGTATACATACAGATGGCATATAATGATCTAAAGAATCAAAATATACAATCGAATGGTAGTGGCCACTCAAAAAACATCGAAAAATAGACATAGTGTCACTCACATGGAATCCCCAAGCAACTATAACCTCTCACTTGTCTGCCAAATTTTGTTGTTTTTGTGCTACTTCAAGTGTGTGTCAGCAGTTTCGTTTACAAAAAATTATTTAATGTATTTTTTTTTAAGTGTTATTTTATAGTATTAATTAATTAAATTATTAATTTAATAAATTAATTTTGTTATCATATGTTATTGCTGTTTGACGGATTTGTTTCGTGATAATAATTAAAGAAGGTGTTAAGTTTAATAACGTCATTTGAAGATAAATTAATTTTGTTTTATTGTATTTTAATGTGCTAAAAAAAATCAATTTTATCTTGTAAAGTCTTCCGCTTGGGTAGGCTAAATATATTATGTTATTCGTTGAAAAATTTGTAACTTTACTTCAATCATTGGTGTTTTTTTTTTTTTTAGAAACTGAAGTTAATACATTTCTTAATAATAATTTAATTTGTTTATTGAGTAATAATGTTGCGCCCAGTAATTAGAGATGTTTTTTCAAAACAACTTCTGGGTCTAACCAAAATGACGTTTACCTAAATGCCTGGAGGTGTTCCAGTAGAACCACCTTTTCATGGGTGGTTCCTGAGAGATACCACAGAGCCATTGGACATAAGTGGCCCCAAAGAGGGGTCAAAGTATCGCTAAAGGGAGCGTATTATTTTTCCAGGGGTCAAAATATCGCTAAAGGGAGCGTATTATTTTTCCAGGGGTCAAAATATCGCTAAAGGGAGCGTATTATTTTTCCAGGGGTCAAAATATCGCTAAAGGGAGCGTATTATTTTTCCTTAAGACAACAGAAATTAATTTATTTGTTCTTAGCAATTTAGACTTATTCATTCTATTAAATGCACACCCGTAATGTTAATAATGAAATCTAAAAAAAAAAATTTGGATCTACTTGACTAAAGGCCCATTTACACTTTTATTAGTGCAAGTGTGAGGGTTAGATACTTGACTAAAGGCCCATTTACACTTTTATTAGTGCAAGTGTGAGGGTTAGATACTTGACTAAAGGCCCATTTACACTTTTATTAGTGCAAGTGTGAGGGTTAGATACTTGACTAAAGGCCCATTTACACTTTTATTAGTGCAAGTGTGAGGGTTAGATACTTGACTAAAGGCCCATTTACACTTTTATTAGTGCAAGTGTGAGGGTTAGATACTTGACTAAAGGCCCATTTACACTTTTATTAGTGCAAGTGTGAGGGTTAGATACTTGACTAAAGGCCCATTTACACTTTTATTAGTGCAAGTGTGAGGGTTAGATACTTGACTAAAGGCCCATTTACACTTTTATTAGTGCAAGTGTGAGGGTTAGATACTTGACTAAAGGCCCATTTACACTTTTATTAGTGCAAGTGTGAGGGTTAGATACTTGACTAAAGGCCCATTTACACTTTTATTAGTGCAAGTGTGAGGGTTAGATACTTGACTAAAGGCCCATTTACACTTTTATTAGTGCAAGTGTGAGGGTNCTTTAAAATGATATTTTGGCCTGTAATTTGATATTATTATGGTGTTTATTTTTGAAATATCCACAGAATAGTATGTTTTATACAAATACCGTAGAAAAATTCTGATAAGTAGTATATGGCATTGTCACAAGAAAAAAAACAAAAACAATATTCCATATATGAAGTATTCCACAAGCAAACATTGTGTGGAATTTTTTTATTTGATTTTCATTTCTTAGTAGGGAGGTGTTTTTTTTTTAGAAAAATCACACAATAATAAGAAAAAGAAACGGCATTTTAAGATTCTGGATAAAGTGGCATGCGGTGTTGTCACAAGAAAAAAAAACAATATTCTATAAACACAGTATTCCACAATAAACAGTGTGGAATTTGATAATAATATTTTTTGATGGTGATGTTAAAAATGACACATGAAGATTTACAAGATTATTGGTAAAATGGTAGATGGTAATACCAATTATTATTATTATTATTATTTAGGTGGAGCAGAAGATGTTGGGGCACAAGTTGGAGGAAGGCGCTACGGGAGGCCCTGGTGGCTGCCTGGGTCGGAAAAAAAATAAGGGCGTNTACTCATCTACAAAACCCTAAAAAGTACTTGGGGCAAGTACTTCCCTGTGATTTTTTTGTTTCCAAAGTGCAAAATTTTGCTTCGGTGCTACATTTTGGGAGGCCTGAATGGAATAAAAGCAGCGACGACGAGGCAGCTAGAGAGCCTTAAAGTAGAGGACTTTAAAAGATATTTCCAATAATGGAAACGGCGTTGGGCCAAGTGTGTTATATCAGGGGGGGGGAGTACTTTAAGGGAGACAAAGTTGTTTCAAATGATTAAATGTAATATAAAAAAATATTAATTTTTTTATACGAACTTTTGGGACAGAGTATTATACAATTTAAAACAATAATGAATCAAATTGAACTCAATAAATAAAAAAAACAGAAAACATTTAATTTAATCATCTCAATTAAATAATTATCAATTATAACATCATAACTCAAAACAATAAAAAAAAGCGAGTTTTTTTATTTTTCTTTAAAAACAAAAAAAAACCTAAATTAAATTTCAAAAAATANTGCAAGTGTGAGGGTTAGATACTTGACTAAAGGCCCATTTACACTTTTATTAGTGCAAGTGTGAGGGTTAGATACTTGACTAAAGGCCCATTTACACTTTTATTAGTGCAAGTGTGAGGGTTAGATACTTGACTAAAGGCCCATTTACACTTTTATTAGTGCAAGTGTGAGGGTTAGATACTTGACTAAAGGCCCATTTACACTTTTATTAGTGCAAGTGTGAGGGTTAGATACTTGACTAAAGGCCCATTTACACTTTTATTAGTGCAAGTGTGAGGGTTAGATACTTGACTAAAGGCCCATTTACACTTTTATTAGTGCAAGTGTGAGGGTTAGATACTTGACTAAAGGCCCATTTACACTTTTATTAGTGCAAGTGTGAGGGTTAGATACTTGACTAAAGGCCCATTTACACTTTTATTAGTGCAAGTGTGAGGGTTAGATACTTGACTAAAGGCCCATTTACACTTTTATTAGTGCAAGTGTGAGGGTTAGATACTTGACTAAAGGCCCATTTACACTTTTATTAGTGCAAGTGTGAGGGTTAGATACTTGACTAAAGGCCCATTTACACTTTTATTAGTGCAAGTGTGAGGGTTAGATACTTGACTAAAGGCCCATTTACACTTTTATTAGTGCAAGTGTGAGGGTTAGATACTTGACTAAAGGCCCATTTACACTTTTATTAGTGCAAGTGTGAGGGTTAGATACTTGACTAAAGGCCCATTTACACTTTTATTAGTGCAAGTGTGAGGGTTAGATACTTGACTAAAGGCCCATTTACACTTTTATTAGTGCAAGTGTGAGGGTTAGATACTTGACTAAAGGCCCATTTACACTTTTATTAGTGCAAGTGTGAGGGTTAGATACTTGACTAAAGGCCCATTTACACTTTTATTAGTGCAAGTGTGAGGGTTAGATACTTGACTAAAGGCCCATTTACACTTTTATTAGTGCAAGTGTGAGGGTTAGATACTTGACTAAAGGCCCATTTACACTTTTATTAGTGCAAGTGTGAGGGTTAGATACTTGACTAAAGGCCCATTTACACTTTTATTAGTGCAAGTGTGAGGGTTAGATACTTGACTAAAGGCCCATTTACACTTTTATTAGTGCAAGTGTGAGGGTTAGATACTTGACTAAAGGCCCATTTACACTTTTATTAGTGCAAGTGTGAGGGTTAGATACTTGACTAAAGGCCCATTTACACTTTTATTAGTGCAAGTGTGAGGGTTAGATACTTGACTAAAGGCCCATTTACACTTTTATTAGTGCAAGTGTGAGGGTTAGATACTTGACTAAAGGCCCATTTACACTTTTATTAGTGCAAGTGTGAGGGTTAGATACTTGACTAAAGGCCCATTTACACTTTTATTAGTGCAAGTGTGAGGGTTAGATACTTGACTAAAGGCCCATTTACACTTTTATTAGTGCAAGTGTGAGGGTTAGATACTTGACTAAAGGCCCATTTACACTTTTATTAGTGCAAGTGTGAGGGTTAGATACTTGACTAAAGGCCCATTTACACTTTTATTAGTGCAAGTGTGAGGGTTAGATACTTGACTAAAGGCCCATTTACACTTTTATTAGTGCAAGTGTGAGGGTTAGATACTTGACTAAAGGCCCATTTACACTTTTATTAGTGCAAGTGTGAGGGTTAGATACTTGACTAAAGGCCCATTTACACTTTTATTAGTGCAAGTGTGAGGGTTAGATACTTGACTAAAGGCCCATTTACACTTTTATTAGTGCAAGTGTGAGGGTTAGATACTTGACTAAAGGCCCATTTACACTTTTATTAGTGCAAGTGTGAGGGTTAGATACTTGACTAAAGGCCCATTTACACTTTTATTAGTGCAAGTGTGAGGGTTAGATACTTGACTAAAGGCCCATTTACACTTTTATTAGTGCAAGTGTGAGGGTTAGATACTTGACTAAAGGCCCATTTACACTTTTATTAGTGCAAGTGTGAGGGTTAGATACTTGACTAAAGGCCCATTTACACTTTTATTAGTGCAAGTGTGAGGGTTAGATACTTGACTAAAGGCCCATTTACACTTTTATTAGTGCAAGTGTGAGGGTTAGATACTTGACTAAAGGCCCATTTACACTTTTATTAGTGCAAGTGTGAGGGTTAGATACTTGACTAAAGGCCCATTTACACTTTTATTAGTGCAAGTGTGAGGGTTAGATACTTGACTAAAGGCCCATTTACACTTTTATTAGTGCAAGTGTGAGGGTTAGATACTTGACTAAAGGCCCATTTACACTTTTATTAGTGCAAGTGTGAGGGTTAGATACTTGACTAAAGGCCCATTTACACTTTTATTAGTGCAAGTGTGAGGGTTAGATACTTGACTAAAGGCCCATTTACACTTTTATTAGTGCAAGTGTGAGGGTTAGATACTTGACTAAAGGCCCATTTACACTTTTATTAGTGCAAGTGTGAGGGTTAGATACTTGACTAAAGGCCCATTTACACTTTTATTAGTGCAAGTGTGAGGGTTAGATACTTGACTAAAGGCCCATTTACACTTTTATTAGTGCAAGTGTGAGGGTTAGATACTTGACTAAAGGCCCATTTACACTTTTATTAGTGCAAGTGTGAGGGTTAGATACTTGACTAAAGGCCCATTTACACTTTTATTAGTGCAAGTGTGAGGGTTAGATACTTGACTAAAGGCCCATTTACACTTTTATTAGTGCAAGTGTGAGGGTTAGATACTTGACTAAAGGCCCATTTACACTTTTATTAGTGCAAGTGTGAGGGTTAGATACTTGACTAAAGGCCCATTTACACTTTTATTAGTGCAAGTGTGAGGGTTAGATACTTGACTAAAGGCCCATTTACACTTTTATTAGTGCAAGTGTGAGGGTTAGATACTTGACTAAAGGCCCATTTACACTTTTATTAGTGCAAGTGTGAGGGTTAGATACTTGACTAAAGGCCCATTTACACTTTTATTAGTGCAAGTGTGAGGGTTAGATACTTGACTAAAGGCCCATTTACACTTTTATTAGTGCAAGTGTGAGGGTTAGATACTTGACTAAAGGCCCATTTACACTTTTATTAGTGCAAGTGTGAGGGTTAGATACTTGACTAAAGGCCCATTTACACTTTTATTAGTGCAAGTGTGAGGGTTAGATACTTGACTAAAGGCCCATTTACACTTTTATTAGTGCAAGTGTGAGGGTTAGATACTTGACTAAAGGCCCATTTACACTTTTATTAGTGCAAGTGTGAGGGTTAGATACTTGACTAAAGGCCCATTTACACTTTTATTAGTGCAAGTGTGAGGGTTAGATACTTGACTAAAGGCCCATTTACACTTTTATTAGTGCAAGTGTGAGGGTTAGATACTTGACTAAAGGCCCATTTACACTTTTATTAGTGCAAGTGTGAGGGTTAGATACTTGACTAAAGGCCCATTTACACTTTTATTAGTGCAAGTGTGAGGGTTAGATACTTGACTAAAGGCCCATTTACACTTTTATTAGTGCAAGTGTGAGGGTTAGATACTTGACTAAAGGCCCATTTACACTTTTATTAGTGCAAGTGTGAGGGTTAGATACTTGACTAAAGGCCCATTTACACTTTTATTAGTGCAAGTGTGAGGGTTAGATACTTGACTAAAGGCCCATTTACACTTTTATTAGTGCAAGTGTGAGGGTTAGATACTTGACTAAAGGCCCATTTACACTTTTATTAGTGCAAGTGTGAGGGTTAGATACTTGACTAAAGGCCCATTTACACTTTTATTAGTGCAAGTGTGAGGGTTAGATACTTGACTAAAGGCCCATTTACACTTTTATTAGTGCAAGTGTGAGGGTTAGATACTTGACTAAAGGCCCATTTACACTTTTATTAGTGCAAGTGTGAGGGTTAGATACTTGACTAAAGGCCCATTTACACTTTTATTAGTGCAAGTGTGAGGGTTAGATACTTGACTAAAGGCCCATTTACACTTTTATTAGTGCAAGTGTGAGGGTTAGATACTTGACTAAAGGCCCATTTACACTTTTATTAGTGCAAGTGTGAGGGTTAGATACTTGACTAAAGGCCCATTTACACTTTTATTAGTGCAAGTGTGAGGGTTAGATACTTGACTAAAGGCCCATTTACACTTTTATTAGTGCAAGTGTGAGGGTTAGATACTTGACTAAAGGCCCATTTACACTTTTATTAGTGCAAGTGTGAGGGTTAGATGCAAGTGTTTAGTACAAACACTAAACCCATTTGGACACCATGTGTTTAGTGTAAGTGTTAGTGTAAGTCATTTTCACTAAACACTTGCAAAAAAAAATTACTAAACACTCGCACTAATCGAAGTGCAAATGGGCCTTAAGGTTAATATAATTATTGGAAAACATAATTAAACAGAGGTTAATATAAATTATATGTACCTGATGTATTTTGATGCTAAAGAGCAGGGCCTTGCGGGTAATCAGGATCTTCATCTAGGCTTTCATCTGATGAATCTACAAGGGGTCTAGATGTACCTTGATGTACACCGGCACCTCTCCTCCTCGAACCAGAGCCATGCGCTTGCTGTGATTCTATCGATGCAGCTAACTGCCTCAGATTATCCACACCGATTAATAAGTGCCTACGAGAAAACAATTAAACAATAAATTAGTATAAACAAAATAATAACATTTAATACAATTGAAACTGTTAATAAATATTAAAGTTCAAAGGCTTCTGCGGTTACTATTTTAATGAATTTCTTGGTCTTCCAGTGGTGATTGGGTCTCAAGGGATGAATATCTCAAAGTTATGCTCCTAAGGCGGCTTTCACACTGCGTGCGAGACCGATTCCGCTTGAGAAGCAAATTCATGTAGTAGCATGGGTCTATTCACTTAAAACGCTGAGAGAGACCGGGCTGAGCAAGACTGAGCGAGATCGAGCCGACTCGGGCGTTTTTTTGGAGCGGTTTTGTTAAGCTAAGCATTTTTGGCCGCCGAAAACGCTTAGCTTAACAAAACCGCTCGAAAAAAATGCCCGAGTCGGCTCGATCTCGCTCAGCCCGGTCTCAATCGGAGATTAAAGCGAATAGACCCATGCTAATACATGTATTTGCTTCTCAAACGGAATTGGCATTATTCGGTCTTGCTCGGTCTCGCACGCAATGTGAAAGCCGCCTAATGCTAGATGCTTCTAGAGGTGTTCATGGTTTCCTTAGTTTTCCTCAGTTCACAACTGTCTTAAACTAAGTACATCAAGTAAGGGGATTACTAGAGATTGTAAAGAAGAGCAATGAGCACTGCTCATCTCTTCTTTAACTTAGACCTTTTTCTCCTTTGATTTTGGTTTCCTATTAAGTGACAAACTAACATCCACTTAATTTTTAGTCTACTAACTAATTCTGTACTCAGGATCATGAAAACCACATTGTCCAACGAAATAGGTGGGGCATGGCCAGTCTCCACTGTTTTTTTAAATGCTCCTTGTGAAGGTATGTCCTGCAGACGAACTTAGCCGACCACGTATTCTTAAAAGGCACCAAAAGATTAACTTGTACACAAAATTCTAGCTTGATGTTGTCACACACTATTTTTTCATGCTATCTCCTGGACTATATAAAGAGTTGATACAGTGAACTTTTCAAACCACCCTCATATAGATTGTTGGGTGCAGTAATTCACCCAGTAGAAGTGATAATTTGCCTTCCCTTTGACTGCGGGGCCTTTCCCTTAGGTTTCTATCCAGGAGCTGAAGTGTTGCGGGTCTGGAAAAAAAGGAGGTCTGCAAACCAGCATAGCAGGAGTAAACGAGTGAAATGATGTTGGGTCTATCTCTGAGGCGGCCACACAACTAAAGAACCCGTTTGAACAAGTTCCATTATCCCCTCTCTCGAATAAAGCACGCCTTTTCAAACCATGCCGTATCACCAAGTGATACCTCCCACCACTCAGTTGAAAATGCTAAAATATCACCTGGTGATACCTCCGCAGTCAAAGGGTTAAGAAATAGAAACCATTATTATTATTATCTTACAGGATTCTTCAAGCTTGATTTGGATAAAATAAAATCCTTATTTTTTTAATCAAGCCGATACTAAAATTATAATCCCAGGTTTACCAATAAATAACAAAAAAAAAAAACACAAACCTAAGCGATAGTTCAGCAGTGTTGGCTGCATTCCTTAGCTGACTGGCGAGTCTCTCACTGTCTGTCTGTAGGGCCGAAGTAGAAGCAGTTCCCTCTCTACACCTCATAGCTTCCAACTCATTCTGTAAAACACAAACATATTAATAATGCTTAATCTTATTAATGTCTGTAGGGTATTAATAAACTTCACTTCACTCCGTTTCTGCTATATTTTACGTCCTTTGAGGCATCCTAAATATCTTTTATATAATCGAGTAGTGTCCCGACGACGGCGACTCACCTCTAAATTATTTATAATGTAAAAAATTAATGACCTATAATCGGGGATTGAACCAGTGACCTCCAGCACATACAGCATTAACTCTACCACTGAGCCATTCCACTATAACGAATCTCAGCATAAAACTTACTATTTAAACAGTAAATATCTATTTAAATATTTTAATAATAACTAATTATCTCTCAGCTCTTTTTTTCAACTATATTTATTCTGCCCGTTGCCACTGGCTTAACGGCTAGTTAAAAATAATCTAGCTTAAAAAAATATGCAACATTAAAAAAAAAAAAAAAAATAAGATAAAAAAAAATAGCTTACCCTTAATGCTTCAACCTCTTCTCTTAATTTGTCATTTTTACTTTGCTCAAATAATAGTTTTTTCTGAAAATAAATAAATAAATAAAATACAAAATTATTTAATTAATATTGTAATGGTTAGGTTAAATGGAGACTAAATAACAAGATCATTTAGGATTTAAATTGTATATGAATAATAGAAAAGAGGATTAAAAAGGATGTGACCCAAAAGAAAGAGGATTAAAAAGGATGTGTCCCCAAAGAAAGAGGATTAAAAAGGATGTGACCCCAAAGAAAGAGGATTAAAAAGGATGTGACCCCAAAGAAAGAGAATTAAAAAGAATGTGACTCAAAAAGAGAGAGGATTAAAAAGGATGTGACCCAAAAGAAAGAGGATTAAAAAGGAAGTGACCCTAAAGAAAGATAATTAAAAAGGATATGACCCAAAAGAAAGAGAATTAAAAAGGATGTGACCCAAAAGAAAGAGGATTAAAAAGGATGTGACCCAAAAGAAAGATAATTAAAAAGGATGTGACCCAAAAGAAGGAGGATTAAAAAGAATCTAACTCAAAAGAATGTCCTCAATTTTGGTCCCCCCTCCCTGGGGTAGGGTTTGTTTAATTGTTTTTTCTGGGTTTAATTAGGTTTTTTTCTATGTTTTGTTTAGAAAAACAAACATTGTTATAATTAATCTGGTTATACAAGGATAAAACCCAAAGTAAAGGGTGGTTGGTTAAAAAGGATGTAACCTAAGGAAAGGGAAATTAAAATAAATGTAACCCAAAGTTTCTCAAAGAAAATGAGGGGAAGGAGGTTACAACCTAAGAAGGTTTTTTTTAGGAAGAGGAGCTAAAAAGGAAGGTTTAGGATAGGAAGGAGTTAAAGTCTATAAGATTTGAGTTGGCACAATCAAAAGGAAAATTTTGAGGGAAATGATTTTATTGGTCCCCCATGTTGAATGCAACTTCAGAAAAAAAATGCTCTACTCTACCCCTGTTCCACAAAAAAAAAAATATAACATGGCAACACTGATTTTCCCTTTTTATAACCCCCAAAACTACCTCCACGTTTGTTGTTTCCCACCTTCGATTGTGCCAACTCTAATCTTATAGACTGTAGAGATTGAGAAGATGGAGAGAAAGATCGGAGAAACATGCTTGATTAAACACTGTACTCAAGGAATTCGTTCATGCCTTTAGATAACAGCCAGTTCTTCTCTTCAAAACATACTAAACAGAATAGAAGCAGGAGCTTACCCTAGCTCTTCTAGAGTTGTCCTCCGACATTCTTAATTTTTCAAGAGTTAAATCGTCAGGTGGTTCTCGATTCCTAGCTATACTTAATTCAGCTTCTAACGTTTCACACCTGTAATAATAACAAGTATAAGTTAATACCAGAAACTTCAGCAATTGTTTTTAAAGGTCGATTTATTTTTAACGAGTTCGAAATCATTTAAAAATAAATTAGTCAGATTTGTATTCTCAAAAGGAGTTACAAGCCTTCCTTTTGCTGCTGACATAAAAGGTTTTCAGATCATTTTAGATCCAGATGATTGCTTGGATATGGCCGATTCTTGCTTGTTTACAGCTTTTTTCTTTTTGTTCTGAATTCTTAGTACATGATTCAGATGAGTAGAATTACCCTAGAATAGTAGTAGTAGTCTAGTACTTCCTACTAGAATGGGTAGGACAAACCACTTGTTCGAACCTTGCAATTAGGCCATTACTTAGGCCCTTTGTACGCCCCGCGATAGAGAGTTGCAGCCACTTCACACATCATACATACATACATTGTACCGCCGAAGCGAGTATGATGTGATCAATAGTGAGCCATATAAATCAGAGTGTCACGCCGAGGAATCGAACTCCATCTCGTTCCACTCAATGATTCAGTGATAGCCGAGCAGAGGTGGTTTAACCGCCGCGGCTACGCTACCTCTCACCCTAGAATAGACTACAGTATGTCATTTCTAGAGTGAATTTTAGCATGATAGAGCTGGACTAGCTGATCTTAATTCAAATATTTCCCAAGTTCTCTGAGTGGTTAAAGCTTATTCGATGTATCACTGCATAAATTGGCTATGTGTGAGGACCCACTTAGTTTTGAGTCTATTGTTGAACTGAACATTAGTTGGTTGTAATTTAGTAACAAGTGATTAAATAGATTGATTTTTAGAGGCATTAAGTACAAAGCAGTTAGCAGTAAACCAGTCAGAGACTGTTTTCTGAGCTTCATTTAGAAAAAGATCTAGTCTCACTTAATGTTTTAGCTTTAGTCAAAATGGTGGATTCATTTTAACTTTAGATGGCTAATTTTCAGGAAAGACAAGAGGTAGATCATTTATATAGATCAGGAAAAGTAATGGTCCAAGTTTTGACCCTTGTGGGACTCCAAAACAGTATTTTACCTGAAAGACCATTTGGACCCTTAACAACTTGTAGCCTATCCAGAAGATAGGATTTAACTAAGTTGCAAGCTTCATAACTTCATCTTCTCTACCTAATGTTAACTCTTCTTTTTCTTTTACAACTGTTAGTTCTGTCTTAATTAAAAACATTATATCTTTCTTAAATAACTCAAAGTCTAGAGATTTTTATGGTATTGATCACTTTACCATAAAGACAATATCTGATCACTTGTTAGAACCCTTAACTGATATTATTAACAATTGTATATTAGCCGGAATATTCCCAGAGCAACTTAAAATATCATTAGTCCAACCATTATTTAAAAAAGGTGACATCGATAATAAGGAGAATTATAGACCCATCTCTATTATACCAGTTATTAGTAAAATTTTTGAAGATGTCAACTTAATCATTACTTTGAATCTAACAATCTGATATCTTTTCACCAATATGGCTTTAGAGCTGGTAAAAGTACATCATCACTTCTCTCTGATTTAGTTAAAACTATATATGAAGCATTTGAAAATGGTGAAAGCTGTGCAGCCCTACTTTGTGATCTTAGTAAGGCTTTTGACTGTGTTGATCTGCAATTGCTTATCAAGAAATTGTCATACTATGGTCTTAGTAAAACCGCTTGCGACCTGATTAGATCTTACCTTCTTGACCGTTTGCAGGTAGTAAAGGGTCCGGATGGACTCTCAGAGGCAGGTAAACTTTTCTTTGGAGTTCCTCAGGGCTCCAAACTTGGGCCCTTACTTTTTATTATCTACATAAATGACTTGCCGCTAGTTTTTCCAATACAAAAGCCTCAAAAAGTTAAAATGTTTGCTGATGATTCCACAATAATCACTAAAGCAAAAACAATAGAAGAAACTAGATTTTCCTTGAATGAAGCTCAGGATACAGCCTCTGACTGGTTTTCAGCAAATCATTTAGTTCTAAACGCCTCTAAAAATCAGACAATATTTTTTTCCTTAAGTACTAAATCCGAGTCAACAACTGTAAAGCTTCTTGGAGTTACAATAGATTCGAAACTTAGTTGGTCTTCGCATATAGATAATCTCTGTAGAGATATTTCAAGGAAGCTTTATCCACTCAGAATACTTCGGAAATATCTATCTCAAAAACAGCTGATCCAGATTTATTTTGCAAATATCCACTCTAAACTAACTTATTGTATTGATATTTGGGGTACTTCAGCTCATTCGGAGAAGGTACTTATTCTGCAAAAACGTGCGCTAAGGATTATCACCAAGACTCACCCTCTAAAAACTTGCAAACCTATCTTTCAACAACTTAAGATATTAACAGTGATAGGACATTTTATTCTGTATAATATTCTTGCTATCCACTCATCTCATAAAACTAAGAACTCTGATATTCACAACTATGCTACCAGAACATCTGATAACATTGCAACTCCATATAGAAGACTTGAAAAAACTAAAAAGGATCCAAGTGTAATCGGTGTAAAACTTTTTAATACTCTTCCTGCAAAACTCAGCTCCTTGGACTATCAATCACTTAAAAAGACTTTAAAAAATATTTTAATTGACATTGCACCCTATTCAATTGAGGAATTTTTAAATTTTACTAGGAAATAATTATTTTTATTTTGACAAAGTAACATGCCAAGTGGCATTACTACTGCATCTATTCATCATCATCATCATAATCAACTTATTCCTATTGGAATTTCTTTAGTAGAAGATAAGAATCTAAACAGTAAAATGCGTTTAAATTCTATATTCTATCAGAGGAAACTGCAACAGAGATTCGGAGGCAGGTTTCAAATTTGCTCTCAATCATGAGAAACTCCCATGTAATCCCTGTAATGTTCTTGAAACATCAGGACTCGCATCATCCCTAATGCGGTGCGCAGAAAGATCAAGATTTAAAAGAACTTCGGCAGCGGAAACGCTGTATGGCGTTACCTAGTTATTTGATCGCTAAGCTGACGTCTGAGAGACTCTAGTTCTCTCAAGGCCCAGGGTTCCTCGCGTCTCATAGCTTCTAGCTCCCTCCTTAACCTCTCGTTCTCATGCCTTAATCGTTCATTTTCCATCTGAAACTGTAAAACAATCAAAAACAATTACACATCAATCAAAGAGGAGTAAACAAAAAGTCTGAACATTTCATCTTCAATCACATTAAAATTAAAATTTCGTTTCCAAAGAAAATCTTTAAAAGGTCTGTTGGGTAGTCCAACAAACTAGAGTCCCAAATGTCCCCAATAATAACTCCTACAAACGCAATACATAAATTACATATCTATAATATAAATAAAAGTGTACTCAAATAATAATTAGTATAAAATTAGCTCCCCATAACATATATTCCTTACTCTAATAAATAGTTGTTAATAGGCCTAACTTAGAGGTATTGTAAGTTTTAGTATCCTAGTTTAACCTTTGAATCCCCTTATCATCTCATCAGTATACCTTTATAAACATTTTTTATTTTAACTCAGACTCTTTTTCTCTTGTAGAAAAAAATATTTTTAAATAGTGTTTGTCTTTCTAATTGTGGATTTTAAGTAATGACAATGCTGTGTAAGTTACCTTTGTTTTGAAGTAAAAAAGAAATGTTTTTATTTTAAGTTTTTCTGATTAATTAGAAACCTTTTTTCTTATAGGTAGGCACATTTGAAGAAAGTGTTTTTATGATTAGGAGATATAGATTGTAAAGAAAATGATATATTTTTGAGAATCGCTCAGGATTAAGAAAAGGTTAGTGAATGTGTTTTTTTGTTCATATAAAAAATTTCTTAAATTATATAATGTATAAATAGTTAGGTTTAAACATTACATTGTGCTTCTTAAGGCTCTACCGCCCTATGAGGTTAGGAAAAACAGTAAAATTCAAATTACTCTGGTTCTAAGCAAGATATCAAAAATCTAATCACAGGCTTCATTCCTAATTTTAATTCTGCACAATTTGAGCCCTATTTCAACTTCCTATGATAAATAGTACAGGCGCCATTTTAATACAACGAGTTTTATCGTTGTATCAAAATGGCGCCTGTACTATTTATCATAGGAAGTTGAAATAGGGCTCAAATTGTGCAGAATTAAAATTAGGAATGAAGCCTGTGATTAGATTTTTGATATCTTGCTTAGAACCAGAGTAATTTGAATTTTACTGTTTTTCCTAACCTCAAAGGGCGGTAGAGCCTTAAGGTTGTAGATAAAATGTATTTTAACTATGTTTTTGAAATTGAACAAATTATTTATTTTAGCTTGATAATGACCCAAGGAGGGGTTGAAATATTGCATTTAAATAAAATTATGGAAACTTGAAAGTTTTTAATTATACAACTACCCAACAGACCTTTTAAAGATTTTCTTTGGAAACGAAATTACGAATTAAGGGTAAATCATAACTACTATATATTAAAATTAAATACAGTCGACAGAAAGAGATATCCTCCGACACCAGGCTTTGAAACACATATCTTTGAATGTGTCTACATACGTACATACATACATACATAAATTAAGGTCGGATTCAGTTTTCAGAATGTATATTATGATAAAGTATCCAAAAACTGTTTATTTTTTATTTTTTTTTAATTTCAATAGATAAAGGTGTTTTGGTTTTGTTTACCCTAGGCGAGTGTCTAAGATCGGTGGGATTCTGTGGGCTGGGTGGTGGGGAGTCAGAATCCCTCCGTTCCGATCTGATCGGTCCGTCAGATAGGAAATCAGGTAGGGATGTATCTTGACCACCTGCTGATCTACAGTATCCTCCGTCATAACCATCGTGCCTGAAACACCACAACCAAGCGTTTGAATAACATCAAAATTAGAAACAAACCAGGTTCCTTCTCTAGAAATAATTTTAGAGTAAAAAGCACATTTTTCAACCGCTAGTGTTTCACCTTATCTTTATTTTCGGTGGGACTTGATGATGTGTAAGAGAAATAAATCAGTGTAGGAGTTGAAACAGAGGCTGGATTTTATCTAAATTGGGTTTTTTTTTTTTGTCTAAAACGGTGTTGAAGGTAAACAACTGTTTTCACAACCTGTCGATTTAATTAATAGACACATTCTCCAAGAACACCTTTCACTCCTCCAACCATGGTTCCGGTGTTGGAAAATAAAAATAAATGAACAAAAAAGCACACAAGTCACATTCACCCTCCGCCATGGTTTTTGTCCACCAGTATACCTAAATAACAAAATCATACCACGCGCCACTACTGTTCGTTACCTTGGACTACATCTGGACAAAAGGCTAACGTGGAATCCACACACTCGATTGAAACGAATTGAAACCAACAGACGCTACAAACTACTACTAAGACTTCTAGATCATCGCACACGCCTCACATTAAAACACAGACTACAAATCTACAACTCAATTCTCAAGCCTTCCTGGTCATATGGCATTGAAATCTGGGGTTCCACAAAACCTTCAAATCTTCACCGTCTGCAGTCTCTACAGTCAAAAATCCTAAGAAAACTGTCCCATCTTCCTTTCTATGTTCCAAACATCATCATCCATAAAGACCTAAAGGTACCTTTTGTGAGCGATCTTGCTAAAGACAGATATAAAAATTTCCACAACAAACTTGAACCCCACAACAACCCTCTTGTTCACGCCCTTTCCTCACCTCATATACCTTCAAACCCACCCAGAAGACTGAAAAGAACATGGCCAAGAGATCTTCTAAGAATCAACTGAAGAAAATTATAATGTACACTATCTAAACAATGTATATGCAAATACATATGCATAATAATGTTACGGAGTGCCACCACTGGGTGAACACCCGATCATGTTAAATCAAAATGCTAAAAATTGTATTTCTCTTAACAACACTTATTAAAAAAAAAAAAATCTTTGTAGTTGAAGTGAACAATAAACTAAAAAAATAAATAAATAAAAAAAATAATAGTGTTAATCTTATTTCTTTGGTCTTTAGAGATATGTAATAAAAAATTAATATTTCATTATATTAATTTATTCACATTTTCAAAATTTCGTCCAATCCTGGGCATTATCAGGCTTTATGTCTGTTGTTAATACTATGGTATGAACATTTTATCACAGAGGTTTAGAGGAGTAACAGTGAAAAAGCTTTATAACACTCTAGTGATCACTGACACTTCTCTAAACCTCTGTGATAAAATGTTCATACCAAAGTATTGACTGCAGACATAAGGCCAGATGATGCCCAGGGGTGGGCCAAATATTGCAAATGGGAATAAATTAATATAATTATTTATTAATTTTAATTATTTTCATATTTGTTTTTAACCGTCATTGCATAGCTTTCCCCCAATAGTTTTTAAAGTCATAGATATGAAATTTAAAGTAGAAGAATGTAGTTTTCTGACCCAGCAAACCCCATGTCTCTATCTACTACAAAAGCTGAGCTGTAAGTGTTCAAAAATGTGCGGTTTTTTTGGGCTCACCCTGTTTATTAAGGTAACATAACTCTTAAAACAAGATGGTCCAACGCAATGTCCGTTAAACCCAAGGATCTTATATAAAGGGGATAGAGGGTTGCGGCAAAAAAGTGACCCCATGGAGATATGTAAAATATGAGCTCCAATGGGACAAATTACCTCTTGGTTATAGGTTACTAAGAAACGTGTGGCAGGTTATCAACATTCAACAGATTGCGTTGCACTCTCCCTTGCGTTACATCCTCCTGTGTATTTCTTATGTTCTGTTTGTGATTGATATTTGGACTATATGTAGCAGTTTGTAGTGACTTGTTTTGCATTATTTATAATTAAGAGTTAATAATCAGTTTATAACCTGATTCAAAATTAACCAGAAGTAAACCTTGAAATTATCAAAGAAGGTAATTTGTCCGAGTTCAAAGGTCGAGGAGCATGCACAGTATGATTTTTTTTCTCCAATTTCTCTTACCTCTATGGGGTCACTTTTTTGCCTTAAACCCCTTCTTAACATTCCATCCCCTTTATATAAGATCCTTGGTTAAACCAAACAAATCTACTGAAAACACTAAATATAATCTTGATATACTGACCCAGTGAAGTCAGGTAGATGGTCGAGATCGACTGCCATGGGTTGCTGAGCATTAGCATTGAGGTAACACTGCTCTATAACAAGATGGTCCTGGACAAAGTCAGGCAAACCTGTCACTTCGTGTATACGCGGCGGCGGCGGTGAATGCATGTGATGACTCTAAAAACAAAACCAAATATCAACAACATTCTAGTTTAAAAGGTAAATAGATTATTAATCAAGCCATTCAGGGATAACCTTCCTATTAAATATTGTTTAATTAACTAAATAAATAGACATTGCACACTAATAACTGATTGGCTAATGTGATGATCCAACACACAAAATGCTTTTCGGTCTTCAAATCCAGCCATTACACAACTCTGACAACAATTTACTTAAAAGAAAAACAGCTGATATGTGAACAAAATCAATGCAGACAAAATGTTTGAGTTTTTTTCCAGTGGTACCAACTGAAGTGGTCTTATAATTTTTTTTTCATAAAAATAAGGTTTGTAATAACCTGATACAATAGTTAAATTTTATTTTTTTTTCTTTCTAATGTTAAATATTTGCCACATACTGATAGTCTAAGTTTACCTTGTGTCCAAATGATAGCAGCATAAGGATTTAAGTGGAAAACCTATGATAATGTATAAGATAAAATATTTTTTTTTACAAAATAAAGTGAAATCAATATTACATTATCAAAATTGAATCTAATAGCCGGACAGCTTGTTTTTTTTTAAGTTTTATTAGAAAATGACAACTACATAATTATATGTTATAAGCAATAATGATGTAAATGTTTACAATGACTTGATTGACATGAAGTGAGGAACTGTGCTTACAGATACTGGCTTGAAATATTACATACATATAAAGCAGTGAAGCATTGTCAGATAGATAGGCCACTGCCTTTATTATCATTGAGGTGGATTTCCAGGAGTGGATGGTAACAATATGCTGTGGATTAAAGGATTGGGATATACGGAGTCAAATGGAGAGGCTGATGATAAAGGGGACTTTAAAGTCATTGTGAAGGTTGATGTTAGAAACATAGAAGATATGTGACATAGAAAGGAACGTGGACTATTCTTCTTAGGATTTTGGACTGCAGGGAATGGATAGGATAGATAGGAGTTTAGCTTGGTGCAACCCCAGAGTTCAATACCGTAGATAAACGCTGCTCGACCCCTATCCACAGACCTAGTGGCTTTATTTTACCCCCAGAGAGGTTGGCCAATCTGTGTGTCAATCGATTTCCCGTCTTGTCAACATGCTAATTCTAAGTTGGAGAAGACTTAAGTACTAAACGGGTTGGACGAACCTAGAACTTAGGCCGTTTTTACTATACCCCGTGGAAGAGAGTTGCAGCCACTTCACACATCATACCTTTGTACATTGTACCGCCCAAGAGAGTATGATGTGATCAATAGTGAGCCATATAAATCAGAGTGTCACGGCGAAGGAATCGAACCCCATCTCGTAACGCTCATGATTCAGTGATGGCCGAGCAGACGTGGTAAGTAATGCAACCCACACGACCATGCTGGCTCTCTTAATATACCTAGTAGTAGTAGTCTAGTACTTCCTACTAGAACGGGTAGGACGAACCACTTGTTCGAACCTTGCAATTAGGCCTTCACTCGGGCCCTTTTTACACCCCGCGGTGGAGAGTTGCAGCCACTTCACACATCATACATATGTACATTGTACCGCCGAAGCGAGTATGATGTGATCAATAGTGAGCCATATAAATCAGAGTGTCACGGCGAAGGAATCGAACCCCATCTCGTTCCACTCATGATTCAGTGGTGGCCGAGCAGAGGTGGTTTTACCGCCACGGCTACGCTACCTCTCCTTAATATACCTAACTACTCAAAATTAAGTTTAAGTCCCTGTTATACACACTCTACTGAAATGTATTTTATCTACTCACATCAGCAAAATTAAGCATTGTTGTACTGTTTTTCAATCTGCGAAAAATGTCATTTTTTCTTGATTCTTTAGTAACATGTCAAAGAAACACGCAGCAAAATAATGAAGTGTTAGCAAAATAACAAACAGGCAGCAAAATTATAAAAAAAAGGTTACTACATTGCAGGTTATGAACTCTCCCACATTGTTCATGTTTATATATCGAAGCAAATATTCTGTTACATATTTATATATTTTTTTGAAAATACCTTTAAAAATTATAATAATAAACTAATTTTATTGTGTTATATTAATTTGGTTTTATACTTTTTTTTATTAAAAAGCAATGCTATATTATTAATGCTCTAATCTGTTTACCTAAGATTCCATTTAAATCGCGTGAGTAGATAAAATGTGGTATGCAACAAGGCAGCAAAGGAAACATTTGTACCTCGGCAGTCACTTGGGCAAATTGCCTGCCTGAGTGATCCACACCTCCTGCTTTGAGGCTAACTTAATCGCTCATCAGTAAAATTCCATTTTGCTGCCTAGTTACATAAATAACTATTACCATCCCAGCAGTTGTTGCCAATCCAAAATTCTTTTATATCTTTTACATATTCCTTTATCAATCTTTATAGATAAGACTGATATGGGAGAGATTAATCTCTTTTGATCCTAGAACTCAGATAGTGTAAATCTGAAAAACTACACTAGAATTAAGGGTACGTAGGCTTAGGGTATGAATTAAAATTAAGTTTAGGTCTTCCGGTGCATGTGCCCTTTCAAGGCACATGCACCTTGAAAGGGCACATGCACACCAATGTAAAGTGCACGTATCCCTTCAAGATAAGGGGGAGAACACACTTCAAGATGCGGCAACCACCAGAAGATCTAGAACTTTATAAGAATTTATTTGTTAAAACTGACAATCTGCCCAACTAAGCCAATAACCGTATTGTAACATTTTGGCTGAAAATAAGGTTATATCGAATAAGTTTTGGGGGTAGTTTCTACTTTTAATAGAATTGACATATTAAAAAGATAATAGTGCTCCATCCTAAATGCGATAAAATTTAAATTAGATACTTTTTTTCATAAATAAAAGAATTTACTAAGCCAAAAAATCAACTATCTCAAACCTTTTTTTCTTCTAAGTCCTGTAGTTTTGCTTTTTTTATCCTGGTTTTTTGGCTTAGCACGGCAGATATATTATTACTAACCTTGGCCGGCCTGTTTCCAGATCCGCTAAGAAAGTGTTTAAAGGAAAACACCGGATTTTCTTCTCTCCTACTTGTCTCACCACATCCTGCAAAAAAACAAAAATAAATAAATAAACAACAAATAAAAAAAAAAAAAAATAATAATAACGATAATTAGTATTGAGAAAACAATAATTAAAGGAGAGGAGCATTGTATAGGCCAGTATTTCTCAACCCTATTGGTCGCAACCCAAAATAGAGAGTATTTACTTTTAACACTTTCATGGTGTGCGACTAATTGTGTGGTTGAGAGTGGTGCCTGTGAGGTATGTATAGGTATCAATAATTAAAGAACGGAAAAAGCTAGGTGAGAGCAGAAAAGTGGGGTAGAACCGTAGAGATGTGCTCTAGAGCAGTGGTTCTCAACCTTTTTGTACCGGTGGACCACAAGATAGGTTTCTCATGTACTCGCGGACCACAAGGGGTCCCCCCTCCTCATACCACCCTCAGCCCACCCCTTACACGCCTCCAATATAATTTTTTTTTTTTTTTTTAGTTCACAATATTTTCATCATATTGTTGAAAGTAGCATATTAGCAATAATTACACTTGTAATCTATTCATAAAANAAATGTGTCGGTTTTTTTTACTCTATTGGGTCTGGGGGGCAGCACGTGCCCCCTGGATACGCCAGGGAGGTCAGTACTAAAATACTGTGTCAGTACTAGAATAAGAGATTACTATTAAGCTTAACAAGATTTACTATTAATGATTAATATTAAGCACAATAATTAATATTATCTAATATTAAATTTCGAATCAAACGGACCAGGTAAATAGTAATAGGTATTTGTAATATATTTGTATTTGTGACATCTGGCCCCAGATACCACAAATACTTAGGACTGGACAGTTAAAAATAAATTCAAATAATTTCATGTGTATACAAATTTTATTGAGTTCAAATTATATTTTATAAAAATAATGGTAATAAAAATAAATGCACTTGCGTACTAAGTTCTTAAAAGATATGATTTTTGTAATTTAAAAAAATGAAAAATCATATTATTAATATGGCTCTTGATCCTGCATTTCATTTAACAACTTGTCAATATTTGGATTAAAGGTAGTCAAATTAAAATGTACATACATAGGTAGGTACATAGTACATACTAATGTGTTTTTATCAGATTTGTTCACTTATGTACCTACTGAAAATCACAAAATTACCTATAGGTGCATAAAGATCAAACGTTAATTTCCACAATCTGTAAGAGAGCTGTAAGAGAGCTGTAAGAGAGCTGTAAGAGAGCTGTAAGAGAGCTGTAACAAGCAGTAACTCTGACTAGTCTTTGTCACAGTGTTGACTAAAACTAATATAAAAATTAAATAAGTAATAGGTAGAAAAGTATAGTAGGGGTAAGTAGAGGGGCTTGGATTTACTACGAATTTACAGACAAACCTCGACAAAAAAAAATAAAAAAAATAATAAAAATAAAAAAGCAGTGATAGGAACAAAGGCAAAATGCCCTGTGCAGAGTAAGAAACTTGCTGGTAACACCACCTCTAGATTCCCGATACTCTGTAACACCTTTTCGGATTTATACCTACTTCAGACTAGGCCTGTCTTATTTTATTCAACATTTTATTTTATTAGCTGTGTAAATATTTGACTCGATAAATTTGTTTTTCTCAATCTTTCCGCGGACCACAGGTTGAGAATCACTGCTCTAGAGGGCTAACTAGTTAAATAGAATCTGAACTGTGAGGCTAGGTATTAGAAATAAGGTGAAAGTGTAGGGAGAGCACGTTCCAGGAACGTGGTCCGCCCCATTGACCCAACCAGCACCACATACCCTGAACGTGGTCCGCCATAAACGTGTTAATTCCAAAAATTTTCATCCTTAGTTTGAGGGGCTCTAGGCACCCAGTTGTAAGAGGGCGGGGAGACCTAGCCTAGCAAACAGCCATCTTTGGATGCTTTTTGCCACCCCCAGGCATTCCCACACCCATTAAACCATCCCCCACCTGACTCTCAAACCTCTTTGTTTGGATTATGAAGGAGAGGATGTGTTACCACTTCAGTGTAACAAGCTGCTCTACCCCAATTCCTCTCTTCCCTAAGATATGAAAGCACAATCTCCCATATCCTTCACACACTCCCAGGTAATGGTAAGCTTCCTCTTCCTCTCCACATACTGGACATATGGGGTCCTCTTCTACTTTCAGTAATGCCAGAATCTCTTCTACTTCAGTAATTACTGATAAGTTCAGTAGATACCTACTGAACTTATCAATGAGATAGACCCAGATACAACCCAGCTATCAATGAGTCGAGGCGACTCAAGGACGTGGATTCGATACCGTGACTATGAATCGAGGACAGAGCAGGGCAAGGGCACCCCTTAAGGGGTTATCTTCCCCCACGCTTGGATGCTCTAATTGATTCAGCTTATCTCTTGCTTCAGTGGTAGGGAGCCAGGGTAGCCAAGAGTCTTAAGGTGCTTGTTCAGCTATCACTAAGTCGAGGCAACTCGAGGTCGTGGGTTCGATCCCGTGCCATGATACTCTGAATTGCATCAATGAATAGCGGACGGAGCAGGGCGAGGGACACCCTTTATGGGGACTCTTTCCCCACACTTTGACGCATGTTCATATAGCTTACTAATGACCACACCATACTCGCTTCGGCGGTACAATGTACAAATGTATGATGTGTGAAGTAGCTGGAACTCTCCACCACAGGGCGTAAAAAGGGCCTAAGTGATGGCCTAATTGCAAGGTTCGAACAAATGGTTCGTCCTACCCATTCTAGTAGGAAGTACTAGACTACTACAACTACTACTTCTTCAGTGGTATTACGTATACAGGCATGATTTATGAAGAGGCTGAAATTCTCCAACACAGAGCTAGTATAATGGGTACAAAGTATGTCTTAATTGCTAGGTTCGAACAAGTAGTACAAACTATCCGTGTAGTACTAATATCTACTAGAGAATTACAGCTAATTCATTTTTAGTTAAAATTTACCAACAAGTGGCTCAGAGCACCTCAATTGAGCAGTGAAGTAGTGGCCCCCTTTCAGGGCAAAGCTAGAGGATGGTTTGTAGTAGAGTAAAGGAAGAGGACTATTCCCTAACCCAAACACCATCTCTATTTAAAATATTATAAAATATATCCCTTAACTACACAAAAACTTCTGCTTGTATCAGGTTGAAATTGTACATGCCTGTTTCAATTGTACTTTAGACGATGTGTACAAAAGTTTTATTAAAGTTGTTACGTTAGAACGTAAGATATCGGTAAAAACCAAATAGAAGGTAGAGCCTCTAGTTTTTTAAAAAATATATTTCATTCAGTTTTCAAAAAGAGATATGTGATTCTACACACATATAAATCAATGTCATCAATAATCAATGTCATAAACATGCGTGCAAATTAATTATCAATTTATGGAAAAAAAATTGACAATTTGAATATAAAATAAATGTATTTATGGAAATTAAAAAAACACACACTTGAATTATTTAAAAAACATCGTTATGGGATATATTGAATATTCAAGCCACTTGACTGTTGAACCTCTTCTAATAAAAAATCAGGTATAAAACTAGATGTATAAATAAAATTATAATTTTATGATCTACATTGCGTGAACAATCTCTTCTAAAGATAACTTGGGATAACAGTATAACTGTAAATAACATTAAAATAAGAATGACCCCAAAAATCAAATATAATGCAATGAATTATTTGATTGTAAATTAAAATAGACTGTCAATTGGTGTGGCACATAGCTTCCTCGCATTCTACCCACGTACTCTATTGATTTTTTATTTATTTATTGTTTAATTGGTTAAATTGTTTCCCCCGTTTTTTTCAATCTGTCAAAATTGTTTTGATTTTTTACATGAATTAAAGTATCAATTTAGCAAAAGTTAAAAGCGCAGACAGTTCAAATTACTCTGGGGCTATCTGCGGGCTACTTTCTATAAACTATAAAAGTTTCATCCAAATCTGATAAGTACTTTTGAAGCTATAGGTGTAAATAAATGTATGTTTGTGCGCATGTGGAAGAGAAACAAATAGGCGCAGAAGGTTGAAACTTATATGGGACTAACAATGGACTTATTATGACCTACCACCCAAATTTCATTTAAATGAGACGTTCAGTTTTTAAGATATGGTGGTTCGCAAAAATTGAACGACAGACAGACAGACCGACTGACAGACAGACAGACAGAGAGACACGGAAACAAAAATGATCCCTGATGTCTGAAACAGATATCTGTCTTGGAATTTTTGAAATCGGAGACCTAAAATTTTTTCGCTCTTCAGAACGATCACATAGCTTCCGTTACCTTCGGTAAGCTCGGAAGCAAAATCAATAAGCAAAATATAAAGGGGATTAAAGAATATAATAATATTCTACGGATACTTCATATTTTTATTAAGAAATTTGGAACACGAAAATAAGAAGAAAATTGATTTTTTACTACGTTTATATTAGCTTGCTTTCTTGTTTGTTTGTTTGTTTGTCCAGTACAAATCTTGCAATCGATTTTTAACAAACTTCCCGAATAGCTAGACATTTGAAACCTATAGAACAGCTCAGAACATGATGACAAGCCATCTTTCAGCAGAATTTAATTTGTTTTCAGCAAATTTTGCTGCATGGAAAGTTAGTTCGGAAAAAAATCCTTAAATTAAGTTAAAAAAAAGTTTATTAAATTTTGGCATGCCCCATATTTACAATCTTCATTTTGACAAGTTTCAAATTTATGATTTATGACAGAAAATTTAAAAACGTAGTATATAAAGAGTTCTTTTTATCTTGCAATTTATTAGATATCATTTCAACTATTATAATATTTATCACTTCACAACTCAAAAACTTCTCCGGTACTTCTTTAGATTGTACTCCCCTCTGTGCTTTTAGAGTATAAATGACTTCAAGAAAATAACTATTAAGACAAAGTGATGTTTTGTCCAATGTACTTTGGGACAAAGGAATATCAATCTTCTGTTTTTACAAGGGGAGTAACAGTCTAAAGAAGAATACTCCATACACCTTCTTTAGATTGTTACTCCTCTCTGTTTTCTTTATAAGGGGAGTAACTAAAGAAGTGACACTTCTCCTTGCATCAATTTAAAAATTTTACATGCCTGTTTTAATTGTACTTTAAGACGATGTACATAAAGTTCATTATAATCGTTACGTTAGAACGTAAGCTATAGGTAAAAACGTTGATTTCATGTAGTAGAAAAGGGGAGGACCAACTACTAGTTCAAACCAAGCATTTAGTCTTATTTGGAATTTGGAACATTCTTCACAAACCCCGTATAGGGATCCACCACTTCAAACACCCATGTACCGCCACAAGGAATACAATGTGATCATTAGTCAACTAAATTAAGTGCCTAGGCATGGGTTTTATTGGCGCATAGGGATCGAAAGCATAGCTATTCTAAACTCCTAAGAAGTGTCCAAAACCCATCACCAAGGCATTTTAATAAGGCATTTATACACACAATAACATTTTTAATAAGGTAAGGCATTTTATACACAAGTAAGTGTATAAAATGAGAAAGAAACAAGTAAAGCGCGCTTCACGTAAGTACGTGAAGTGATAATCGCCGGTTTCTGTACAATTAAGTTCAAATATTAAGTGTAATAGTTGCATATTCTTTTTCTACACTTCAAGACCTTTAAATTGATG
>KZ653881.1:39201-51562 GCA_001010745.2 Gerris buenoi | reverse complement strand
AACTACTTATACATGGCGGAGTTAGAAAAGAGACAAAATTAAAAGTAACTAACTGTTTGTACCTAGCGGAGTTAAGGCAAAGTTAGAAGAAAGTCATTATTTGTATAATGAAAGCAAGCGTCTTACTATAAATATATATTGAATAAAAGAAAAAAGTTGAACATGATGAGTTTATAGTGAAAGAGTATGTTTGTTAAAGGAGTTTGGATTGAAATAGTACTATTTTCTACCTACCCGGCCAATTAATTTAAAATATTATAAAATATATCTCTTCCCTACTCTACAGCTTCTGCTAGTATCAGGGTGAAATTTTACATGATTATATTTTAGTTATTTACAAAACAGAGTGACATTTTTGACATATATAACAAAAATAATCAAAACAAGTCAAGTAACAGGCTTCCTTAATAACACTTTTTCCCGTCTTTTGAAGCTTACGTTTACGCGAGCGTTGCGCTTACAGGTAACCTGCGCAGGTCACCTGTACAGGTAAACCGGAGCGTGTGTTCTATCAAATTATGACATAACTGCCCAGTTATGATAGCTCACACACAGACTGGATCACCTGCACATGCACAGGGACCTGTACTGTACAGGTGACCCGCGCAGGGAAACTGTGCAGGTGACCCGGTAGAAGTTTACCTGTCAGGTATATATGTATCAACGTGTACGTGTATGACCAGTTTTAGAAGTCGTAACAGCGTTGTTTTTTTTTTCTTAATACATTTATAAAGTACATAATATCTACATCTACAACCATCCGACATACTATGCGTTCATCGCAAATATCTAAAAAAAAATGCTTTATTTAAAAATCTTACAATATCATAGCTCTTCTAATTATTATTTTTTGAATAGAAGCTTTATTTTTTTTTCCATCTAAAGTTAGCTTTTAGTGTTAAATCGAGGGTGCTTCTAGTGCTATAAGTACGACCTATCAGTTTCCCGTGCTCTTTCTAATTCTTATTCTCATTAGGCTTTCTTTCCTCTTGTAATCCCCGTACCATCCATTGAAACCCCCCCCCCCCTCATTACCGGTGTTTTACATCTGAATAGGGCCTGAGATCTTCCATAATTCAATTGTGCTTAACTCACCCTTCCAATTAATTACCTCTTTAAGTCCTTTTCGGCTGAAGCGCCTTGAAATATCCCAGGGGGGGATCCTCGATATCCCCCCCTGGCTTTACATTACTGCGGTTTTCTTCTTGTCGTCACCCCCCTTCCATCGTCGTTCTCGGCCAATCCAATTAAGCCGGCGTATCTTTGTGCCACTTCACCCTGACTCTGTGGTGGCCTTACAATAACACTTAAAGCCAGCCTACCAAACAGANCCACCCCTGTGAATGGCCCCCGAAAAAGAATATATTTTATTTTATGTGAACCAACTTTAAAAAGTTCACCCCTTACCTAGGAACTTAGAAAGCACTACTTGGACTCCATTCTTTGACTACCGTGCCGAAGGTATCCTTAACAACGATAACTCCTCCTCGTTATAGTAAAACTCTTCCCGTTTCATTATACTGTCCGTTCCCTTACTCCTGGCTTTTATAAAACTCGGATGTAATCAGTCTACAATTTGCTCCTTTTGTTAGTTAACTTCGCTTCGGTTAATCATTTAAAGTAGTTGTTTCTTTACTTTGCAGATTATACATGACTTGTCAATAGATCTATAACAGTCTGTCTTGTACTATTCTTATTGCTTCCAAGCTTACCTAAAGGTAGCGGAAGCTATGAGATCGTTCTGAAGAACGAAAAATATTCTATGCCTCCGATTTAAAAAAAAATGCCAATGTAGAAATTTGTTTCAGATATCAGAAAACTTTTTTGATTCCGTGTCTATCTATCACTAAAGGTTTACTAACCAACATATTTAAAAACTACATGTCCGATATTAATAAATTTTTTTCCTACAGTTGACAAGTGGTTGTTATCGCACTCAAAATAGTACGCAAAACAGCAGATTCCTGCTCTTACTACTTTACCGCACTCGTTTTACTTTACCGCACTCATTTTACTTTACCGCACTCTAGGTGTTCCAACTTACGAACATAAAGAACTTAAATCTAAACAAAGATTTTATAATCTAAATTATAATTATAATAACAATGACAACTAATGGTTATTTTTTGACTAACTTCACGATTTAAACAATATATATCAAATATAAAAATGTTGAAGTATAAAAAGTGAAGATAAAAAATCTAAAATAAAGAATGAAATGTGATGAGTAAGGGTTATGATGAGAAATAAGTTTGCAAAAAATAATCCGGCAAAAAAAGGCAACACTGTCTATAAACAGAACAGCTGGTTTACTTGATATTGTAAAACCTTTTATACATGTTGACAAACACTCTATTATTTTCAATTTATTTACAGATTAAAAACTAACTGTAGGAAAAATGTAATGTGCAACTCGAGCTTAAAGTGTGTTTGCTCCTCTCGAGAAACCTTTCCGCCCTCGCCTTCGGCTCAGGCGAAAATATTTCTCTCGAGTGCAGCAAAGTGCCACTTTCCGCACTAGTTGCACAAATAAATATAATGGTTAAGTTATAATTAGCTCATTATTGAACCCATATAAGTTTCAACCTTCTGCACTCATCTGTTTCTATTGCACATGCACACAAACATACATTTATTTTCACTTGCAGCTTCAAAAGTACTTACATGATTTGTATGAAAGTTTTATAGTTTCACTCTTTACTTTTGCTATATTGATACTTTAATTTATGTAAAAAAATCAAATTAATTTTGACCGATTAAAAAAATGAAGGAAACAAACAAATTAGACAATAATAGCTTGTAAAAGCATAAAATTAATTAAGTATGTGATAGAATGCGAGGAAGCTGTGTGCCACGCCAAGTGGCAGTCAATTTAATCAAGCTAGAATTTAAATTTAGTGTGTCTGTCATTTGTAAGTAAATACGGGTAAAAGCAGAAGTTCAAAAGGAATGCGATTAGTGTCACAGATTTGTTATAAAATTCAATCCTAGATCTGTCGGAATTTATTGAAACATTATTCTATTATTGTCATTTGTCGGTCGATAAATATTTTCTAGGTAAAATCAATTGATGCATTTTTATGCGGAAAGGAAAGGAAAAGAAAAGGGCTATAATTTTTCTAGAGTTTGCCAGAGGGTTAGAGAGCAACACCTGCTGAATACAAAAGCAACAGAGCAATTTTTCTCTGAAAACATGATTCGATATAAATCTAATTCCTGGGGGGGGGGGGGCGTGACTGAGGGAGTCGGGCCGAGGCAGTAACAGATATTCGATTGCAATAAAGGGTCCCAACACATAAGGGCTTACATAACATAACCCTTAAATGGAATCTACGGGGGCTGTTTGCCGTATCCTTAGGTAACCTAACTGTGAGCTCCTCTCCCATATCCTCTACCCACCCCTGTGAATGGCCCCCGAAAAAGAATATATTTTATTTTATGTGAACCAACTTTAAAAAGTTCACCCCTTACCTAGGAACTTAGAAAGCAAAAGGGAAGTTATCCCTTCACAGGGCAGTCTTAGTTATCATAAAACGAGAAATCCCAGATGGACACTAGTCCTTTATTGTATAACTGCGTATATGTATTCCGTATGCGGCATCAGATATGACGGCATCTTCAGACTTAATTCGACTTTTTGGAGTTTTCGGCGCTTCCGTTACGGTTATTCTCTTGAATGTTTAAAAAAAAAGGTGAAGATTGGATTCGTAAAATTTTTATGGAAGTCTTACCTCACTGTTTTAACGGTCTCCCTTCCCATATTGGCGTGTTTAAAAATATATGGAAAAAAACCTCTATAAATATAAATTATCTTTGACGTTTATGTTCGAAATAGACCGTTGAGAATAATTTTATGTTGATCTGTATAAACCAGGTCAGTAATTTTAATGACTAACGTGGAATCGTTTCGCTGGTAGAGATGATACCTTTCATTTGATTGGAATTAGTCTTAATTTAAGATTATTGCAGTTGATTGTAGATGAATATCAACTAATATGGGCCTTATGGAAGGAAGCAAAGAAAAGCTTTGTGCTTCGATTTCCATCGATGGAGTATTTGTTTTTTTTTTTTGTTTTTTTTATTCATCTTTATCCTTTCTTCTTCAAAAATTAATCATGATTATGACCCCTTTTTTTTATTAAAATAAATAAATAATAATAATTGGACTCATGATGGGACCTCAAAATATGTGAATTTGTTAAAATCTCAAAATAAAATTTTAGCGGCATCAGACTAATTTCTCTTTATCTTACGAGTATATAATACGTATATAGAAAGTATAAACAAACATTTTATTCTTGTTGGCAATACTGAATTGTCATGGTCGTTTGTGCATCGTTATATAATAATAATTAATGTATAAACTTTACCATCTTTTATACATTCAAAGCTTTTGGTAATTTTTACCTAATTAGACTTGAAATATAAAAAGTGTTAAAAGTTGGTACAGAAAAGAGAAAAAGTAAACTTAAAATTTTATTTAAAGTTAAATTATATAATTAAACACTTCTATATTGTTTCCAATGTCTAATTATCTCGAATTTATTATATGTTTAGACTTTCTTCTCATGAATGTTATTCAAGAAAACGATAATATAGGCAAAGTCTGCTCCATGGGTAAACATGGACCGGTTTTATTTGTTTTAAACATAGATCTACAAGTTATTTGAACAAGTAAATCAATACAAATTATCCACTGTTTACTTTGCTATAACTTGAAGGTTTGAACCCCCCTTAATAGGGGGGCCCAAACCCCCTTCCGACTTGCAAATCTTAAACAAATAGCGAACTAATCGCGAACCACATTAATTGCTCACGGGAGCAAATGAAACAAATTTACTTGGGTCCTTTGGTGTTCTGTTTCGTCTTTTCATTTTAACTTAAGTTTATAAATCTTACATTCATGGCTTTACTTCTTTAACATTCTGGATGATTATTACAGTATTAATGTAGAGTACTTTCCACTTAAGTATAATTAATGTATCTGATTATAAAGAGATAATGAAGATAAATTAAAGAGTAGTTTGCTCTTAAGTAAATTTAAGTATTTAAATATTCTCTTCTTCATAGTCGTATATTTAAGAAATCGTTATATTTACTGTGGTTTTTCCTTTAAAAATCAAGTTTTTTTTGGGAAGAATATTGAAACTAGATTAAAACACTTGAACTACAGTCTGTAAGATTAGAGTTGGCATAATCAAAAGGCGGGAAAATTTTGAGAGAAACGATTCTATTGGTCCCCCATGTTGAATGCAATTTCAGAAAAAAATGCTCCACTCTACCCCTGTTCCACAAACAAAAAATATAACATGGCAACACTGATTTTCCCTTTTTATAACCCCAAAACTACCTCCACGTTTAATGTTTCCCGCCTTCGATTGTGCCACCTCTAATCTTATGGACTGTAGTAACGCTCTAAATGAATGTTAGAAAGCATGTAGGCCTCAACGTTTCTTAAAAATTGTTATTTTAACGTAGTCAACTAAAAATATTTCCCTTACATCCAAGATATTGTAATCAGATAAGTAGAGACTTCAAGTAGAACCCTCTACTGCTGCCTTCTTACTCTGCTAACAAAAATTAAAGTGATTTCAATATACTTGGAGAAACAGGTTGTGTCATCCTACATTGTTATTAAATTTTACGTAGACATGTCATGGTGGGAGAAGCAACTTAGTAGTTGTACTTCTTCTAAAGTGTGTGAACTAATATTTCTGAGGTAACAAATATAACCTTCATAACCTTCCATCAGTATTGCTGAAACCTTTTATCAATAAAACTAGAAACTGTTTTCATTGAAAAGTGAACTCAACTTGCATTTCTTAAAGATGAGTAAAAAATTATTTCTGAAGTAACAAAATTGCCTTTAGACCCTTCCAACAGTATCGCTGAAGCCTTTTATCAATGAAACTAGGGACGGTTTTTATTGAATAGTGGACTCATATTTCATTCCTTGAAGAAGAATGATTAATTATTTCTGAAATACAAAAATTGCCTTCAGAACCTTTCAATTGTTTCGCTGAAGCGTTGTATCAATCAACTGGAGTCCGTTTTTATTAAGCAGTGGACTCAAATTGCATTTCTTGAAGATTATGAGTGTTCAGTTATTTCTGGAGTAACGAAATCGCTTTTACAACATTCTAAAAGTATTGCTGAAGCCTTTTATCAATAAAACTAGAGACGGTTTTTATTGAACAGTGGACTCAAATTGAATTTCTTGAAGGTTAGCGATCAATTATTTCTGATGTACCAAAATTGCCTTAACATCTTTCCAGCAGTATCGCTGAAGCCTTTTATCATTTAAAGGTAGGATCCGTTTTCTATTGAACCGGTAACTTAAATTTGTAATAATATTTTATGTATATATTTATTTTTTCTCACGAGGGTTTGTAAAAATCTCTAGGCACCAGGACTTTCTTATATCCTGGTAGTTTGGTATGTTCAAACCCTCTAAAACACCTTCTATTTGTTAAAACTCACAATAACTCATCTAGCAACTTTTTTTCTCATTAATCCCTGTATTCAGATGAAGTGTATACAAGTACATTCGGATGAAGGTGTACATTGCATTTTATATGTGCTTGCATTTTTTAAGTAATATGTAATTTAATTGATTTTGTTTAAAAATTCACTTTTACGAAATTCACTGGAATCTCTTGCTTTTTACCAGCTTTTATTTAACTTGCAATGTTTGTATGCATGTGCATATGTATGTTATGTATGTATGTTGGGGTCAAATCTTGCAACCGATTGAATTTGCATACACAATACACATTTAGTTTAGACGACAATGCATGGTTAGTTAAATGACGTCATTCTAAATCCAATATGGCGGACAGTATTTAAATAAAAGCTTGATTATAAAAATGTTGTTTTTTTTACTATTAATTTATTATAGTATATAGTCCGAGGAGGTAGCAAATGAAGAACTTACAGATATAAAAATAATTGCAAATAGCAGGATACTCCTTTTCGCGGGTATTTCAAGTTATTTTTATTCCTTAATTTTACTTAGCCAGAGGTTTTTACTGGGATTTTATATGAAACTGCACTCGCCGTGCTCTAATTCACTCAACTGGGGAAATCAGTTCCCATAAAATTTGATATTATAAAAGAACAAAATATGAATTTTAAAGATTATCAGGTCATTGATGATTCCTATAGCGGCAATGAAACAAAAAATCGAAATCACTCAACTTTTTATTTCTAATTCGAGTTGTGACTTTTGTCTTTTTACTTTAATGCATTGAAGATAATTACAAATGGGTTGTATCATTGCATATTCTATTTTGAGGATGGAATGAAAAAAAAGGGTTCAAAATTACCTCCCTTCTGAGGCCTTGCGTGCATGCATAATATAGCTGTGCCTGAACGTGAGACTAATCTACGTTTTTCATGGTGGAAAATATCCGGTGGAGGAAGTGAGGACTGGATTCGGTTGGAAATATATTGTTATTCAGGGCGTTTAACCTTGCCACCTCACAGAGGCTCGAGTTTAATCAAGGTGGGCCTTGCCAGGTTGGAGGGCCACTATGTCATTCATTAGTATTCATTCATTGAGATTCATTTGACCCCTTGGAGAGGGAGGGGGAAATAGATGGACTCGACTGTCGGCGGCAGTATAGGTTTTTGCGGAGAAAACAGTTGAAACCAGGCTTGGGGGGGATGCAGTCATTTAGTTGATTACTGCTGACTTCTGGCGAACCCTCGCCTTTTCCACCCTTCCTGTTAAAGTTTGATGCTGACACGTGAGCTAGCAACCCCTTCCTTAGAAATGCATCTCACGTGATATGCTATGAACCATGACAGCAATACTTCTGATGTCATATTACATTGTTGTAAAATATCTTCTAACTAAACGCTTTTCTTCGTCACCCCTTCTTCTTCTCTTTAAAGGTGGATTCACAACTAGGGGATCTCGACGCATACGGATTCATCTATGGTCTTCTTATACCGGATACGCAAAAAATTGGATCCAAACCAACTTTTTGCGGAGCCAGTATAAAACCTTCTTTTAAAGTCCTTCTGATTTTTTTTTTTAAATTTTAAACTCAATCTTTTAAATTTAAAAAGTAATTAATTGTATCTTAATAATATTTATATGATTTAATATTATTTTTTAAATATGTATTTCTACTACTTGCTACTTTCAAAAGCTGTTAGTGAAAGACGCTTCACCTTTTTTTGAATCTAGATATTGCTTTATACCTCTGGTTGTAGTATCTGATCCCCTCCAAGACATTGTTAGTTCATATCCTATTATTACTTTCTTATGCATAACGTGCTTTTAGAGGTGTACTTAGATGTTACAAGTTCGACATTATTTGAATAAGTTATTTAAGATCAATTTAGGGTCTTTTAATAACAATTTTAAATAAAAATGTTGGGTGTAATGTTATGGGTAAAAAAAAAACTAACGAGAAATACATGTTGCCAGGCTACAACGCTTGCCAACATGCCTAATTTATTTATTTGTTAGTAAATACATCATAATATTTGAATGAACAAAAATCATATATGTAATAATACAAATTGGACAGTCAAATATGATTGTTTTCGAGGAATTTATTCCCAGCAAGCTGGAAATCGTTTCAATAGCTTTATTTGATCCTAAATAAGTGACATCTGAGTTTGCACCATCCCAGGAGGTGAGCCCAAAAAAGTAAATTTTTGTACTTTGCCAAAAAACTTTTTTTTTTGTACTTTTTCCAGTTTTTTGCTTCTTTTTGACATTATATTAAAAAATATGTTATATAAATCAAGACGCATACAGCACCAAGTGAGGCAGCATTCATGCTTGCATTTTCTTAAATGTCAATCATCATCATGTCTTCATCTCCCCCAGCTGAGAGCTTAATATTCAGATGTTTATTGGTTTACTCGTTTTGAGGTTCACCAAGTACAATAAAGTGGAATTTAAAATATGTTCCCAGCTGAGAGAATCCTTTGATCTAGCATATCAGCCCTGGGTTTAGTGATGGACCCGCAGAATATATTTGGCGGCAGCTGCATTTGTTGGGGATCGAGAAGCTAAATTGAAAGTTGATTTTACGAGAAAATCTTTCAGCGGATTTTATCCAAGGAGGTATCATTGGCCTTAGGTGAATTGAGGGCTGCCTGGAACAGTTGACCTGCTAAAATGATGTCCTCATGATCTGCATGGTGGAAACCTTGACAGCCTCCTGTAAAGTCCAGTTTTTTTTTCAAGGATCTTGACAACTTCCCTTGCCAATATAATTTAGAGGTTGCATCACACCCACTGATTGCGTGTAGAAACAGAAGGTTCTGTTTGACAGCAGATGAGAAGTTGGAGTACCTGGAAGAGTAGAACGTGTTCTCAGAAGATCCTCTCTCTAGGTTTTATGACGCTAATGTTTGAGGAATTGTGTGCTTTGGCAGTTAATAGTATCAATAGATCTGGGTCCTCTCTGATTATGATGACCGTCGCTAAGTTCTCTGCCACTNTGGAGTACCTGGAAGAGTAGAACGTGTTTTCAGAAGATCCTCTCTCTAGGTTTTATGACGCTAATGTTTGAGGAATTGTGTGCTTTGGCAGTTAATAGTATCAATAGATCTGGGTCCTCTCTGATTATGATGACCGTCGCTAAGTTCTCTGCCACTTGAATTGCGGTGTTGGCAATGAGGGTATCAGCATCCTCAAGAGCTTGCCTGACTTCAAACCCCTCTTGATTTATGTAACATGTATTTGAATATCATGTCACAGATTAAATGTTTTATTACTTTATTTCACCTAAATTATTAACAACTATGATTATTAATGATTAATAAATTAAATAGTTTGAATAATATCTTATTAATTAAAGATTAATTCCACATTTGAAAAATTAAAATTGTTTTTCATTCATATTACCCCACTTCTCAGCGTGTGTATACTTATTGGAATATCTTAATTTTCTGAATGTGTATATCTTTGAAATTTGCAATGAAATGTTGTTTACCCCTTATTACAATGCACTTATTGAGATATCTGTTTAACGTGGAATTATATTCTCTACAACTTATATTCTATGTTTTCTTTTAATAGGAGTTTCAAAGATATGTGGTCGTGGAAAATCACAAATTAAGAAATTTTCCCGGTTTCTAACTTCGCTTTCGGCTATACTAGTGAACCGAATATGTATATTAAATAATATTGAATGCGAAGTTCATTTTCCTTTCGGCGCACTGTTTTTGAACTGCAAGCAAAAAAACTGAACAAAGTGAAAACATTTACTCTTTTTGAGCTCTCATAGGTTAAGAACGCCTCCTGGTATAGTGCAAACTCAGATTACACTTATTAAGGACCAAATTAAGGAATTGAAACAATTTCCAGCTTGCTGGGAATTAATTTTTTAAAAAAACTTTTTTTTCGGATCTAATTTGACTGATTGCTTAGTGCTTTGAGCTAGTTTTTAGGTTTCTGTATGAAGTATAGGAAAAGAAATCGTATATAACGGTTCTGTCCGTCTGCCTATCCGTTAGCGTTATTATGTTTCAATTCTTAAACTACTATAGCTAGGAATATGAAATTCGACACACAGGTGCATCTCGGCATTTGTGACAACTGAACACTTTTTGGAGTTTTCATACTTAATATTTCCAAGATTGCGGGTGACACCATGTCCTATGACATATTGTACAACAATTTTAAGGTCTTTAAGTGTAGAAAAAGAATATGCAACTATTAAAATTTTTTCACTTAATAATTTTAACTTAATCGTTCAGAAACCGTCGTTTAGTGCCTCACGTACTTAAGTGAAGCGGGTCTTACTTGTTTGAGTACTTTTCTTAGCATTTAAGACTTGAGTAGAATATGCAAATTTATTAATTAAATTACATTTTGATTTGTGTATTTAATACTATGTGATTGTGATGTAGCTCTTTATAATACACGAAAAGCTGGAATGCAATGACCTCATCACCCCTGCCTTAAACCTTTGTCGCGTGTATATAAAAGACTGTGTTAATTGTATTGAATATAATGATAGATTGAAGTGAATTCGTTTTGGTTTAAAATGAGTTACTGATTTAGTGATGCCTACTGCCTACCCAGAATTAGTTTGTTTGTCAATTTTTATGAATTATATTATGTTTATTTATTTGTTGGTTCCTTATAGTTTTTTCTTTACATTGTTGCTAATTAGTAATAATAATACGTATATTTTTCTTTGCTAAAATATTTTTGATTTCTGTGTGGCTGGTGATAGCTTAGATCGTTGTTTTTTAAGTAAGCTTTTTAAGAATACTTTTGTCGTTTATCAATATAATTACTGATTTCTTGGATGAAACTCATAATTATTTCTTAGTTTGAAGTTTTAAATATATTATGTGGTATTAAAAACAGCTTAAGCCTTTCTATAAATGTTGGGGCATCATCAAAATTTCCAACTCTCGCCTCGTCCAAAGTTTCAATCTGAAATCCTCTGGAAAATTACCGATGCCTCCTTCTTTAATGACCTCGACGTCCTGTCTGTCCGAGATTTATCCATTTTCCAATACAGAAATTTCCATGATTCCTTATCCGATCAGTTTACTAATCCTCCGAAGCAGATTTCCTCCCAAGCTGTCCCCAATGATCTACCCTGACCCTAACCAACCCTAACCCAACTAAAGACCCAAATCTGAATTCTCAGAGTCTAAACCATTCGTAATCTCATCGTTATCATTTAACTATATTTTTTTTCAGTTTAGTTTTATAATTATATTAATTAAATTCACTAAGAAAATAATGGGATAATTGAAAAATAAACCAATTTCTTCTATAATTAATATGTAGTAGTAGTAGTAAGGGGACGGGGAGGCCAGGCATAGAAAATAGACCGCATTCGGGTCCTTTTTGCCAACCCCTGATAAAAATATGTATACAGTAGTCGCCGCTTAATGTGATCACTTTGGGACCAAGGCCTAGTGATCACATTAACCGACTGATAATAATAAGCAAAATCTCATTGGTTAAGCTTTCACTGTGTTTTTATTGGATCAAAATATAAATATAAATAGATAACACTGGAAAATTCCGATATTCCCGCTAATAGCCATAGCCGCTGAAGCGGATGGGGGAAAAAAATTTAAAATAGGAAAAAACTGTTTATTACGAACACTTACACATGCGGTTTACATAATTGAAATGACACTAAACAAATTTTACATTTCTTTCCTTGATTCTCCTAACATTCTTTTCTCAGAACCCATTCTTTTAGGGTGCGCTCAACATTTTCTTCTGAGTCCTCTCCGTTTTCTTTTGCGAATTTGGTTCTCATTTTTAAAGACAATTCCGATATCAATCCCTTGTTTTAGAAGTTTATTCAGCAATGGCTGAGAAAGTTTCCAATTTAATTGCGGCTTTCCGCTGGCTCATCTT
>KZ653881.1:14944-31035 GCA_001010745.2 Gerris buenoi | reverse complement strand
GGGGGTGGGGGGAATACAAAAAAATCATTTTTTTTGTATTTTCTTTCTTATTTAGAAAAATATAATGTTTTATAAAGTATGACTTTTTTTCATAAAATTAAAATTTAGGCCAGTTCCCTCTTGTTCGATTTTAAAAAATCGCAATTATTGGGAATAGGTTACATGGTAGAACATTGTTAATACGATAAATCTTCATTTGAAGAGATGCTGGAGGTATGATCAAGAATGACTTTTTGTCGAAAAATGAAATTTTTTGGTCACTTCACGTATCGTAAGTCGATCCTGGGACATACTGTATATATAAAAAAAAAAACATTAAAACTCATATTATCCGTTTTAAGAAAAAAAAAACATTGAATCATTGATATGTTATTTGGGCATTGAATTCACATAAGAACACGAAAATCAGTGAACATATGTTTAGTTGATATAGTAGAGATGGATCTTAAAGTGTGAAATTATGAAACTTCAATCCATTTAGATTACCACTTGGTCCGCTAGGAGCTCTGATATCATTTTATAAAAAAAATTAAAGCTTCTATCGGCGAAATATAGTACTGCAATGAATACAAGTGACAAATAGTCTACTTTCTATTTTAAGTTAGAATTTCCTGGCACGATATTTAAGAGCATCACATTTTGCAGTCGTTTATTGCAACTTCAGCACAACTATCGTCACAATATTGTATACTAAAATTTAAAACCTATCGACCTCCTGTTAAATCCTTACTTCCTGGCATCATATTTTTCATGTCGTTTTTTGTGTGACGAAAATTCTTCTGTCCCGGAGAGCTAAAACATATCCATGTTAAAAATAATTCAAAATAGTTAAAGTTTTATCTATAAATGAATATCTCTTTGATATTTTACTTTGATCCCACACTCATATTTATTTAGGAAGTGAAAAGCCCTTATTCCTGGAGTTTATTCCGATGTAATAGAAATCTTTTATGTGAAACTCTGAAGAATAGAGGTTGAGAATCACTTGGCATTGAGAAGTTTGCCTAAAAGGAGATTCGGCTGTCTATCCTCCACTACATGGATCAATAGCCAGGGTTGAAATACCACTAAGTTCAAGACGGTTTTTTCAAGTGGTTTGGGGTAAGGCTACTTTGTAGGTAGCATAGGGTTTGTAGTGTGTCCACTCGAAGGTTAGAGGGCTACTTCTAAAGTTGCCTAATATTAAGCCTGCAATCACCTTCTTTCTGAGAGTAACCACATGAATACTGATTATTCTAACCGTCTTCATCTCACCGAACCTTCGATCACATAAAGTTTTACGTAAAAGTTCAAATCCGATGAAATGCTCTTAAGCATACAGAGAGTCTACTTTATTTTATTTAAACAGCTTGGTTTTCCGGTGAAATCAGCGTCACGAAGGGGTAGAAGTCCGACGTTTCGCTTCCAATACTGGAAGCATCTTCAGTGCTGTGGTGCATCATTATGTTTACTTGAAGCAACAACAAGTTATACGGACGACTGAAGTGAAGGACGACGTATTTATACAGCAGTATGGAACGTAGATTAGACCTGTATTTCCCGAAGGTTCCTTGAGTCGGGTTGATCCTTTTTCTTGATGACGCAATCCGGCAGGTGCTGCTTTTGTCTTTGAGGGGCGTGACTTCGGCGCCACTTCTTGCTCTCTGCGTGACACAGGTGCTAACGAGAGGTTTCAAGGTCCGGGAAAGAATGAATTCACCCTCTCTGTTAAAGTTCTCTGGTTGTTTCTCGATCTCAAAAATAGTCTCCATTAAGCAAATACTCGTATGGCCTCAACCTTGATGAGATGACCGGTTTTTTCAGAATGCTGAGCTATCGCTGATCTTGTGATCGTTGTTTTTTTACTGCTTTTGCGAGTTCTTGTAAGCGGGTAGAGATCAGTCTTCCGGTTTGTCCGATGTAGTTGCCGCAAGTTATGAGATGATGGTGATATTTTGCCGATTTCAGGAGGCCTCTGTTGGTCATGTGGGATTTGAATGTGGTCCCGATTCCGTGTTTTCTGAGAATCCTACCCACGAAGCTGCCATCTTGAGAAGGAACTGCAGCCTCTATCAGGAAGGAATTTAAGTTACATAAAAATTCAACCCACTTCGTTGAGAAACTGTTATTGCTTCATGTCGAAAAGGGAGATCTACTGGTTAGCATCGACATAGTGTCTCTTTTCACCAACCTACCGATAGACGACACCATTGCAATAATATGAAGATAGGTATGTACAAAGTGTAACTTAATATGGTCTCAAACCTACATACTTCTTATACAACAGAGAATACTGCAAGCAGATAGAAGGTGACCATGGGTAGGCCTATGTCACCTGTAGATGCTAACCTGTTCTTAAAAAAAATCGAAGATAGAGCCCTCGCTTCAGCTGCTCTGAAAACTGTCTTTTTGGTGGAGATAGGATGACGATGTTTTTCTTCTATGAAAATACGAAGACAAACTTTAGATGAGTTCCTCTGTCATATGAATTCGATTCATAGAAAAATTCAATTAACCATGGAAATTGGAGAGAAGGACTGCCTACCTTTTCTAAATGTGCTGATGACGAAGAAGACCAACTTGAACTCAGGACGCCTCAATGCAGCGTCACATCACCGTCCGATCAAAAAAAGCTGCCATCCACTCTTTAGTCACAAGGGGCTTCAGGGTCTGTGGTGAGAACTCATGGATAGAAGAGAATGGAGAAGAGAAGCAGTATCTCAAGTCAGCCCTAGCAAAGAATTAAAAAGGAAGACATACTGCGGATCATCCCCCGTGAAGAGATGATCGAGGAGCTCACCCCTGTAGAAACGACGGAAGAATAATGGAAAAAGTCTTATCTCTCATACATTAAAAGAACAGAAGACACGGTATCGGGGCCACATTTTACACCCACATGACCACCAGAGGCCTCCTTAAATCGCCGAAAGATAACGGTAATCTCAAAACTTGCGATGTGTTCCAAATCCCTCGCAGTTGCGGCAAAGACTACATCGGATAAACCGGAAGACTATTCTCTACCCGTCGGATCTCTAAACGTCGGACTTCAACTCCTTCGTGACGCGGATTTCACCAGAAATTATTATAAAGGTCTACCCGCGGAAGCCTACGCTACAAGTTTAATTTACTTGTTTAATATTTTTCTTAAGTTATATTTATATTCATGTCTTATAAAATTTATAGTTTTATAACTACGTAATATTATTAATTCGATATGTAAACTAACTACATTAGTAGCTTATTTTGGTTTATTGTTCTTTTATGTATTGACTTCTTGTTATATGTAATAGAAAGTATGAGCTCATGATCTTTGAATTAAAAAAAGAAATCAAGTGTAGTCGTGTGATCCTTTCGAATTGTCAAAATGTATCCATTGAAAATAGTAAGTGAATGGAATTGGTCATAGCTTTGTGAAAAGCCTCTTTGAGTACTCATCAGTTAAATGGATTTTCAGGCTAATTCCCGTATTTTGGGGGCAATGAGAGTTGAATGAACGTTTTAGGGAGTCGCAGGTTGAGGATTGGACCAAAAGAGCGCCCTTTAATATGAAAGATGAAAAGGACTGGGGGAGCGGGAGAACGCCTCGAGTCCCCCCCCCCCTCGTCTTATCGTTAGCGAGTAAACATCAAAGTTTCCTGTAGTCGTTCATCTAATTAGCAAAGACAACTCTGCTTCCCTCCTCTAGGGAAAATTGACGTTTTCCAATTAATTAAGATCTGTTACCAATCACCTTAGAGAAAGTTTGTTTCTCGCAAACACAAACAGTTTCCTCAGAGAAACTTGGAATTCATCAAGATATATTTCTAAGAAAACCCCAAATACATATTCCATGCTTTAAACTATTATAGTAAACTTTCCATTTCCAAGCTTTTTTGTATTTTGTCTCCGAGCTTACTTAAAGGTAACGGAAGCTATGTGATCTTTTTGAATTTCTTTTGTAACAAAAATGACCATGTTGCCTATTTATTTGTTTGTTGTTTCATCTACCGACTATTTTTTTAACTAAATAATTATTGCTTCTGTGCTTACCGAAGGTAACGGAAGCTATGTGATCGTTCTTCCGTAAAAAAAATGTTAGGTCCCCGATTTCAAAAATTCCTAGACAGAAATCCGTTTCAGACATCAGGGAAGATTTTCCCGTGTCTGTCTATCGGTCTGTCGTTCAATTTTTGCGAACTAACATAATCCTTAAAAAAAAACTACTGGTTATTTCAATGGAATTTGGGTGGTAGGTCATAATTAGCCCATTGTTGGTCCCATGTAAGTTTCAACTTTCTGCACCTATTCTTTTCTCTTCCACTTACGCACAAACATACATTTATTTACACCTATAGCTTCAAAAGTACATATCTTAGTTTATCGAAAGTAACCCACCGATAGCCCCAGATTAATTTGAACCGTCTAAGCTCTTCAACTTTTGCTAAATTGATACTTTAATTCGTGTGAAAAATGTAAATAATTTTGACTAATTAAAAAAAAACGGGGTAAACAATTAACCCAATAAGACAATAATGGTTTGTAAAAGCATAGAATCAATAAAGTACGTGGATATGATGCGAGGAAGCTATGTGCCACACCAATTGGCAGTCTATTTTTTCATTCATATTTGCAGTAATTTTTATAAAAACTCAATAATTATTATTAATAGAATAATTGATCGAAAAAATAGCTTCCATACTGCTAGGCCCGCACTCTAGGGGAGAAAAAAACGTGACTTCTTTTTCAACCCATGAATTCAAACATCAAACAATGCCGGTGCAACAACTTGTCTATTCGATATAACTTTAGTATCTGCATTTGCATTGTATTTTCATGAAAAATTTAACGTTGAAAGAAAATTACTAACCTAGTCCAGCTTAAAATTCAAAAAAATAAACAGATTTTTACTTGAAGCGAATAACCCAATTTAATTTTCTTAAAATACAAGAGAAATTCACTCAACATTTATCTCGTTTTTTTGGGTTAGGTTTCGGGTGAATTCATTTTTGTTATCTTTAAATCTAGAAGTAGAGAAAATATTATAAAGTTGGGTGAAGAGTTTCGTGAAAAGGTTGAGTTTAATATCCATTCTTCTCTCTTCAGCATTTTTTTGGGCTTCAGAGATTTCATAAAGGAATTTTTTGCGTTAAAAAAAAGTATTAAAAAGATTATTCATTAACCACTAGGGTGAACTTTCCTTTATATTTTTAACCTACGTTTTATCATGGTAAAACATTATTTTATTTGTTTATTCGGACTATCATGTAAGTAAAAGGCGCTCTTTTATCCTCAAAAGCCGTTAGTGCAAATAAAGAAAAAAAAAAACTATTTTAAATATGAGAAAAGATAATTTAACAATATTTTCTATCAACAAAATTATTTTAAAGAATTTTTAGGGACTGATATTTTAAAGACAATTAGATTTGTTCTAGCTTCGAGTTAACTTTTTCCAAGACTAGAGTTTGGAAATAGTATGCAAACGAAATAGTATACAAGTATCAGACCTACAAAAGTACCCAGTTTATATTAATGTGGCAAATAGCTTCCTAGCGTCCTATTTTGTATACTTAAAAGTTTAGGTGCCTCTTCAACCGAACTAAAGTCTTTTAACTTGATGTTCTCTAAGACCATGCTTTTTTTTCTTGATAATAACTGAGATATTTGTCATTTATTTACGTAAACAAGCAGAATTTCTTTTAGATGTTTGCAAATAAAATATTTTGTAATTATGAAATTTATAGTAATTGCATAAGTAGTTGCTACTTTTTTTTAGGAAGTAGTGTTAATCTTTCGTTCCCGGCCAACTCAACTAGGACATTACTGGAAGAAGATCTCGGCCACTTTATTTATCTAATCGATGTGCTAAGTAATCGATTCCTTAGCACATGGATTTCATTGATTCCTTAGCACATGATTTCATCGACGCCTTAGCCTATCGATTTTACATCATTCTGCACTCAGTATACTTCACAATTGTTTCCACTCTGGCGTTTTACTTCAGGACTGAGAACCCTTCTTTTTACTGGTCTTATATTACTTTGCTTTTTAAGTTTCATCGCACACCTATTACNAATTTTTTAAGAAATTTGAATTTGTCGAAATATGAATCCTACTAAATACGCAACGATGTTAAGTTGCTTATTCATCGAGGTACAGTCATAGACGTGGTATCAGTTGATTCTGCATACTTTGAGGAATCTTGTCAAATTATTTCATCATTTTTGTATGGTTAGTTATTTTTTAATTAATTGTTTAAGAAATTTCAATTTGGCGAAATATGAATCCTACTAAACACGCAACGTTTTTATGTTGCTTATTCGTCGAGGTACAGTCATAGACGTTATATCAGGTGATTGTACACACTCTGTGGAATGTTAACTAATTATTTCATAATTTTTGTATGGTTAGTTTTTTTTTTAATTAATTTTTTAAGAAATGACAATAAGTCGAAAATGCGAAATATGAATCCTACTAAACACGCAACGATTTTAAGTTGCTTATTGGTCGAGGCACAGTAATAGACGTTATATCAGGTGATTGTACACACTCTGTGGAATGTTTACAAATTATTTCATCATTTTTGTATGGTTAGTTTTTTTTAAATTAATTGTTTAAGAAATTTGAATTTGTCTAAATATGAATCCTACTAAACACGCAACGTTTTTAAGTTGCTTATTCGTCGAGGTACAGTCATAGACGTTATATTAGTTGATTGTGCATACTTTGAGGAATCTTCACAAATTATTTTATAATTTTTGTATGGTTAGTTATTTTTCAATTAAATTTTTAAGAAATTTGAATTTGTCGAAATATGAATCCTACTAAACACGCAACGATTTTAAGTTGCTTATTCGTCGAGGTACAGCCATAGACATTATATCAGGTGATTGTACACACTCTGTGGAATGTTTACAAATTATTTCATAATTTTTGTATGGTTAGTTTTTTTTAATTATTTTTTTAAGAAATGACAATAAGTAGAAAATGCGAAAAATGAATCCTACTAAACATGCAATGATTTTAAGTTGCTTATTCGTCAAGGTACAGTCATAGACGTTATATTAGGTGATTGTACATACTTTGAGGATTGTTGACAAATTATTTAACAATTATTGTATGGTTAGTTTTTTTTAAATTAATTTTTTAAGAAATTTGAATTTGTCTAAATATGAATCCTACTAAACACGCAACGATTTAAAGTTGCTTATTCGTCGAGGTACAGTCATAGACGTTATCAATGTTTATTGTACATACTTTGAGGAATCTANATTATTTTAAAGAATTTTTAGGGACTGATATTTTAAAGACAATTAGATTTGTTCTAGCTTCGAGTTAACTTTTTCCAAGACTAGAGTTTGGAAATAGTATGCAAACGAAATAGTATTCAAGTATCAGACCTACAAAAGTACCCAGTTTATATTAATGTGGCAAATAGCTTCCTAGCGTCCTATTTTGTATACTTAAAAGTTTAGGTGCCTCTTCAACCGAACTAAAGTCTTTTAACTTGATGTTCTCTAAGACCATGCTTTTTTTTCTTGATAATAACTGAGATATTTGTCATTTATTTACGTAAACAAGCAGAATTTCTTTTAGATGTTTGCAAATAAAATATTTTGTAATTATGAAATTTATAGTAATTGCATAAGTAGTTGCTACTTTTTTTTAGGAAGTAGTGTTAATCTTTCGTTCCCGGCCAACTCAACTAGGACATTACTGGAAGAAGATCTCGGCCACTTTATTTATCTAATCGATGTGCTAAGTAATCGATTCCTTAGCACATGGATTTCATTGATTCCTTAGCACATGATTTCATCGACGCCTTAGCCTATCGATTTTACATCATTCTGCACTCAGTATACTTCACAATTGTTTCCACTCTGGCGTTTTACTTCAGGACTGAGAACCCTTCTTTTTACTGGTCTTATATTACTTTGCTTTTTAAGTTTCATCGCACACCTATTACCCCAATTTTTAACCACTTCCCGTCATTCAATATTCCCCAAATTTTGCACATAGAAACAACTAAGGTGAAGAATACAGAAAAAAAAAAAACCATACATAAGACCAGTTTTCAAAAATGGAATTTTTTATATTAATTATTAGTGTCCTTAGGCAAAAGCCAAGCACCCTTAAATCAAATTATAATTATTATTAACTACGGGAAACATACAGAGAAAAATATGCTCCAGCGCCCTTATATTTTCGCGCGTGTGTCTGTCTGTCCGTCCGTCCGTCGCATGCTCTCACGGCTACACCTTTCGTCCGATGAATTTTGGCATGTATATGTCTTGTACCTACCCACACATGTTAAAAATATAGCGATTTAAAAAAAATATTTTTCAAAAAATTTAGGGTAAAATAACTTAAGGGTTAAATTTTTTTTCGACATCGTGAGGTGTATCATATTGAAGGCTACGTCGAGCTGATTACAAAAATATATAATTCTTTGGTTATAACTTTGATAAGGCGAGCGTAGGCACGTTTGAAGTGGGTATGAAACATGCCCCCCCCCCCCTCTATCTCGCTTATGTGAAGTGCAAAAAATCCTGCACATTCTTCGACCAAAAGTAAAGATACCACTTTTTGGAAATTTCGAAAAAAATATTATTTAATTTTTTATGGGCAAAATACGTTTTTTTATAAGTATAATCTTTTCGATGTATTTATATTATGGTTGTTTTCCGGTTCAGTGGCAAAAAATACTTCATCAGAAGTTTGTTTAAGTGTTTTGAAAATATCAGACCCATAGAATAGTTCAAAGTAAGCTTTTTAGCATTTTAAAACACACCATCAATAGGGTACTACTTAAACAATACAGTGTGGCCTACGGACCATCGCAGAGTGCTGACTAGCACACACTTTACCTGTTTATTTCTGATTCTTCTGAAGTACGATCTTTTTCAGCCTACAAATTGAACATCTTGCGTACCAAAACATTTTTGGTCTCGTTTCTGTCTGTCGGTCTGTCTCTCAACTTTTTTCGATCATATATTAAAAACTACACCTGTTCTAATTTTCAACTTTTTTTTTATTGTTTGACAAAATTAGCTTATGTTATGGATGTCTCCATAACACAATCTAATTTTTTTAAACAACAATCATATTTCAAATCTATCTGATTAATATTTATTTTAAACTTATTTGACCGTTCGTCTTATTAGTACGCGAGAAATTTATATCGCATGCTAAATGGATGAATTTTTGCATAAAAAAAAGTAAGTATGCCCAACTTAATGAAAAGGAACTAATAAAATAGCTTGTATGAACTGTTATCTATCTAAATTGTAAAATTTAGAATTTTTTTATAAGAGTAATTTGATTTAAATTAACATTTTTGGTTTACAAATTTTTTTACTAAGAATAATGGTTTATTAAATTGTATAAAAAGATTTTTATCCGGTTATAACTCGGTATCACGGAATGTTTTTAATTGGAAAAAAATAAAAGGGGGGGGGGATCCAATTAAATATTTCATATTGATATGTATTAATAATGTTCGGAAAATTTTTTTATTCACTCTGTGTGGATTTTTCTCTATCAGGTTTATTCCGCGGAAATTCCATCTTTTCCAGCCTGTATTTTGGATTATTAATAAAATCTGGTGAAAAAAGAAAAATCTAAATAAATAATAATAGCATAGGAAAAGGGCTGGTAAAAGCAAAAGGTGAAATATGCGAAAGCGCATCTGTCTCGCCTCAATTTTTATCAATAACCCGATATTATTAGCTATGTCCGCTAGCCGGACCCTCATCCCGAGCGTTTTCCATAATTAAATAGCAGAGAAAAGCTTTTATCAAGTCCTGCCGGAGCTGTTCAACCGCAGTAATCTGATTAAACCAGGCCACCCTTTTGGGTCAAATTAAAAAGAATATCTTGGGCTACTTAATATACCTACATTATTTTATTTGTTTATTCGGACTATCATGTAAGTAAAAGGCGCTCTTTTATCCTCAAAAGCCGTTAGTGCAAATAAAGAAAAAAAAAACTATTTTAAATATGAGAAAAGATAATTTAACAATATTTTCTATCAACAAAATTATTTTAAAGAATTTTTAGGGACTGATATTTTAAAGACAATTAGATTTGTTCNCTTAAAAAATATCTTAAAAAATAACTAACCATACAAAAATTGTAAAATAATTTGTCAACATTCCTCAAAGTATATACAATCACCTGATATAATGTCTATGACTGTACCACGACAAATAAGCAACTTAAAATCATTGCGTGTTTAGTAGGATTCATATTTCGACAAATTTAAATTTCTTAAAAAATTAATTTAAAAAAATTAACCATACAAAAATTATGAAATAATTAGTAAACATTCCTCAAAGTATGCACAATCAACTGATATAACGTCTATGACTGTACCTCGACGAATAAGCAACTTATAATGGTTGCGTGTTTAGTAGGATTCATAATACGCATTTTCGACTTATTGTCATTTTTAAAAAAATAATTAAAAAAAACTAACCATACAAAAATTATGAAATAATTTGTAAACATTTCTCAAAGTATGCACAATCAACTGATATAACGTCTATGACTGTACCTCGACGAATAAGCACCTTAAAATCGTTGCGTGTTTAGTAAGATTCATATTTCGCATTTTCGACTTATTATCATTTCTTAAAAAATTAATTAAAAAAAAACTAACCATACAAAAATTATGAAATAATTTTTAAACATTCCACAGAGTGTGTACAATCACCTGATATAACGTCTATGACTGTACCTCGACGAATAAGCAACTTAAAATTGTTGCATGTTAAGTACATTCATATTTCGACAAATTCAAATTTCTTAATAAATTAATTAAAAAAAACTAACCATACAAAAATTATGAAATAATTTGTAAAAATTCCTCAGAGTGTGTACAATCACCTGATATAACGTTTACGACTGTACCTTGACGAATAAGCAACTTAAAATCGTTGCGTGTTTAGTAGGATTCATAATACGCATTTTTGACTTAGGTACAGTCATAGACGTTATATCAGGTGATTGTACATACTCTGTGGAATGTTTACAAATTATTTTACAATTTTTGTATGGTTAGTTTTTTTTAATTAATTTTTTAAGAAATGAAAATAAGTCGAAAATGCGAAATATGAATCCTACTAAACACGCAACGATTTTTAAATTTTTTTTTTAAAAATTTGAATTTGTTGAAATATTAATCCTACTAAACACGCAACTATTTTAAGTTGCTTATTCGTCAAGGTACAGTTTAGACGTTATATCACTTGATTGCACATACTTTGAGGATTGTTGACAAATTATTTCATAATTTTTGTACGGTTAGATTTTTTTTAATTAATTTTTTAAGAAATGAAAATAAGTCGAAAATGCGAAATATGAATCCTACTAAACACGCAACGATTTTAAGTANCGCATGCGCAAGTCACAAAAATGTGGTAAACTCTAAAATTGATTTTTTTAAAACATTTTTTGAGTGGGGTATCAAATGAAAGCTGCTGCATAGTAGGTTACAAATCGACTGTGTACCTGCAATACCCCGTAACCCTCAAAATCAAGATTTTTTTTATTTTTTTTATTTTTTTTTATATTAGTTATATCGACCCATGTGCAAAAGCTAGTAAGCCTTAAGCAATTATTTTTTATAGACACTAGGGGGCTCCGACCCCCTACTCGCTTCGCTCGCCAACCCCCGAAAATACGTGGTTGCGGCCGGCGTGGTGTGTGATGGGATGAGTATAGTTATGGAATATGTGAAAGGAAAAGTAGTAGTGACTGAGGTGTAGTGAGGATGGACGCAATTTCTATCTCCTTTTCTTTTCTCGCTGAAATTTTAATGTACCTACTCTCTGTCTCTCCTTACAGGCTTTTCTCTTCTCTGACGAATATAATATCACCCTAACTCTGTCTACACGGTTAGAACTATGTCACACTCAAGATCTCCCCTTTCTCCCCGGACTNATGTAATTTTAAAAAAAAAATTAAAGATGTTCAGCAAAAAAAAAAAATAAAAAATAAAAATAATAATAATAAAAACTAGCGCCCCCTACTCGCTTCGTTCGTCATCCCCCGAAAAGACGTGGTAGCGGCCGACGTGGTATAAGAAGGGAAATAGTATAGTTATGGAATATAAGATGGGAAGTAGGATTGTGGCTGAGGTGTAGTGGGGGAATATCTTACGTTCTAAGGCAACGATTTTAATAAAATTTCATATACAGCGTCTAAAGTACAATTGAAATAGACATGTAAAATTTCAACTTGATACAAGCAGTAGTTTTTACGTAGTGAAGTGATACATTTTATAATAATTGAAAAGAGTGTGGTGAGAGTGTTAGAGGAATTGTAAGAATGCGGGGTGGTTCCCTTACTACTAGCCGCTAGCCGCTGTACTACTAATATACCCATTATCTATCAACTCACCATGATTCATGATTATCTATTTTTTAATTTTCAATGCATATTTATTACTATTCGCTCGCTTCAATGATAGAGCCACGCGATGCCTAGTTTATTGAATCGAGCGCAAGCGAGCTTCTTACATTCAACGAAATATGCATCTTGTCTGTCTTTTTGTCTGTCTGTCCGTAACGTTTACTTGTCCGACGATAACTTGAGTAAAAGTTGACCGATTTAGTTTAAATTTGGTATACATGTTTTACTTGTATACCAAATTTACTAATTTTTACTAATACTCAGGCTAAGTTCGTTGGACAGCGTGATCCGTCCAAGAGTTCGCGNTCAACTCTCTTCTAGAGGGGTATCGCCTAACGCACTCTAATCTTAGTTAAGTAAGTCACTCTCACTCTGAACTCGTTTGTTTACAAAATTTTTTAATAATATAGATATCGTATTCATCATTTAACTAATGTGTACAAAAGTCCTCGTACATGACAAGGTTTCAAAACCTTGTAACCTCCCATGCATTATAAGTCTTTAACTAGTTGTGGGATACGTTTGTTTAGAATTTGGATAGGTGGGAAAAAAATGGCACACGGGGTACGGGATACAAAAGTCAAAATTCTATATATACTCTTCATGTCAACCCTTATGTATATATGTATGTATATTGTATGTATGTATACAGGGTGGCCTCGATAAACTGGCTCACCCAATTATCTCTTTTATTTTTGAAGATAGAGAAAATGTAAATGGTAACTCCCCTTGGATTTTCACGTAGTTTTATAATATGATTTCCAATTTTTTTTTTATCTCATAGTTTTGGCGGTATCTCTCTCAACTTTGTAATTTTAAATAGTAACCTATATTTTTTATATTTCTTTCTAAAATTAGATTGTTTTTGAAGAAAAATGAGCTTTGAATCAACAAAATCGGTTGAGAATTGACAGAGTTCAGTTCTCAACATAACAAAAATGCTATCTAAGTATGTAAAATACCATATCTAGAAAAAAAAAATGTCTTAATTATGTTTATTTTACTTTGTTTTTCACTTATTTAAGTTAGTTAAATGCATTTACTGATCAAAAGTCAAACATTTTTTCCATTCCATTCAGGAACATCGTTAGCATGACCTCTTTTGATAGCCAATTGGAAACTTTTAGGAAGGTCCCTGCACTGAGAAAAATTTGGGGTCGAAATNTAATAGAGAAAACAACCTTTTTTTACCGATGTCTAATGTTCTAACGTAACGATTTTAATACAACTTCATGTAAATCGTCTAAAGTACGATTGAAACAAGTATGTAAAATTTCAACTTGATACAAGCAGTAGTTTTTGTAGCAAAGTGATACATTTTTTAATAATTGAAAAGGTGATGCGCCGTTAGAGGAATAGTAAGAAAGTAAGAATGCGGGGTGGCTCCCTGTTCCCTTACTACTAGCCGCTGTACTACTACCATACCCATTATCAATCAACTACTCATGATTCATGATTATCTATTTTTTTAATACTAGCCATCGCGTGGCTCTATCATTGAAGCGAGCGTATAGTAATAAATACGTATTGAATATAGAAAAAATAGATAATCATGCATCATGATGAGTTGATAGTTAATGGGTATAGCAGTAGTAGTAGTAAGGCGGAGAGAGTAGTAAGGGAACCACCCCACATTCTTACTATTCTTCTAACCACACATCGCTTTTTCAATAATTATAAAATTATCACTTCATTACTGAAATACTACTGCTTGTATCAACTTGAAATTTTACATACTGGTTTCAATCGTACTTTATACGATGTATATGAAGTTTTATTAAAATCGTTACGTTAAAACGTAAGATATCGTTAAAAAGGTTGTTTTCTCTACTTTAAACGTTTGGGTCCGCTTTAATAGTTTTAGCGATCTTTATCACTTCATAGCAGTGTCGGTGTTCGTTTTACTAAAATATTTTATTTTAAATCAAATTATAATTACTATTTACAAAGGGAAACAGTCAGAGAAAAATAGACCTCTGCNTCAGAACACGATGACAATGCATTATTTTAATACTTTTAGTCATTTTTCAGCAGAATTTAAATCGTTTTCAGCAAGTTTGCTGTATGGAAAGTTAGTTCGGAAAAAATCCGCAAGTTATTTTACTTGTTTTGTCACATCCAATTATTTTGGCAATCTTCATTTTGACGGGTTTCAAATTTGTGTTTTTTTTATTAGAGGTAAACATTGAATGACAGTGAAAAAGGAAAAGTAAACAAATAAATCTTAGAATAATACTATATATAGAAGGAGCATAGAATCGGAATCCTAAGCAATTACTGATAAGAGGCTAAAGCCAACTTTTGCCGACAGGATGTGACCCTTAGACCAGGGGACCAACATAACAACACTCTTTTTTTCATTTAAGCTGGAGAAGGTTGGCCANCTTATTCTACGAATCTAGAGAGCCAAATATTCACGGTAACAGAACTAGACCGAGATGAATGTCATAGTTGAAGATAAGTGGAAGAGGGCAGTGCGAGGTAGAGTGGAGGTACTCGGTACAAAGCTCATCTCACACTGCCACTACACGACTATAAAAATCTTAACCACCTGCCGTAGCTTTTAAACAATTATTATAAATTTATCTCTTCATTACGCAAAAACTTCTGCTTGCAACAAGTTGAATTTTACATGCCTGTTTTAATTGTACTTTAGACGATGTATATGAAGTTTTATTAAAATCGTTGCGTTAGAACGTAAGTTATCGGTTAAAAGGTTGTTTTCTCTATTTTAAACGTTTAGGTCCGCTTAATAGTTTTAGCGATCTTTATTAATTCATAGTGGCGTCGCTGTTGGTTTTACTTAGAAATGTTGTTTGAAAAAAATGTTCGTCTCATCGAATAGGCGATGATAGAATTTTTTCCCTTCCTGAAATTCCAATTTTAAATTTGAAGCTCACGTTTACACGAGCATTGTGCGCGAACTCTTGGACGGATCACGCTGTCCAACGAACTTAGCCTGAGTATTAGTAAAAGGAACATGTATTCCAAATTTCAACTCGATCGGTCTGCTTTTACTCAAGTTATCGTAGACACGTCTGTGGATTCACTCACGGGCTCCAGGCGCTGTAACGAGCTATAAGGAACTTGGTTCCAAAAAATGTTAACTTAAATTTCACAAAAATAAAAGGAAGGAATGTAGCATTTCTAATTTCAAGAATTCTCGCTTATTTATTTAACTATTATCTTGTTGGCATTGCTTAAGATGATTACCTGACAGATTTCGTCCGTTGTTGGCATTTCCCAGCTTACATTATAAGGAATACGTTTGAGTTGCGGGAATACTTTATTGATTCTGTTTGTTAAAGTTAACCAGGTCAACTCTTTTTCACCCATCGCTGTCTTGCTTCTAAAGTCCTCAAATTGTAAAGTGAGCTCCTGACTATAAAGTATTCCCATCTTATTGTTTTCCTAAAACATCAAACATCATTCATTTGAAAAAAATATATTTTATTTTGTCTTTTATTCTTCGTTAATAATAATATTATTGAAAAATGGCTTCTTAGTTACAACTTTCTTAATATTATGTTTTATCAAGTTATCGGGACTAAAAATTTGCTTTATAGCCCAGTTAATAAAGGTTTTTACCTGCAACTAATTAGGGGAAATCTGGATTTTTTCCTGATGATAGACCATGATAAGAGGTACATTCTCTCAAAAGTCCCCACTTCTCCCCCTTGTGCTTCCCCCCCTATCCCCTCTTGGGTAATGAAAATAAACCG
>KZ653879.1:62862-76898 GCA_001010745.2 Gerris buenoi | reverse complement strand
TAAATTTCATGTATATAATTTCATTTTTAGGTGAGTGAAAGCTAGGGTAGTTAGATTAGTTTAGACTTTACCTTTCACCCACCTAAAGATAACCGAAATGATTTTTCAAATCTTTATTTAGATTTTAATTGTTCTCTACAAAAATGCAAACCTGTAAGAGAGGTTATTCTTTTTGTAATCAAATAAAATAGACAGTCGATTACTAGACGTTACTCAGTGAGTGTGTTTCTTATTATTAATACGTAATTAATTGCTTTCTAACTTTAACTATAACTTTAACTATTAACTTTAACTTCTAACTTTATATATTATATATATANCTCAACTTTTGAAGTGGAACACCTGAAAAATTCAAAAATATATATACAGGGTGGCACAAAAGTATGGAAACCCCTGAATAACTCGTCGGAAATGCATTATTTTGAAAAAAGTTAAATACAAAAGTTTCAGGATTTTTCCTTAGCTATTCAATGGTGATCTTGGATTTGACCTTAACCTTGCCCTTAAGGGTCATTTGAAGGTGAACTTTGTTATTTTAAATGGGAACCCCCATTTTTTATTGCGGATTTGAAAAAAGCAGGAAATTTTATGTAAAATATGTCCTTGAGCATGACCTTTAAGGTCATTCTAAGGTTAAAATTGTTTTTCCAATGGGAAACTCTAATTTGTATTGTGGATTGTGAAGTAACAAAATTTTTCCCTTTAACAGCAACCTTCACCACGGACTACACCACGTCTTTGAACATGACCTTCAAGGTCATTTCACCACTTCCCTCGCCCTTTTTTTATTATTTAATTCTTTTAAGTACTTTTATTCAATTTTTTTTCTTCATGGTCTTATTTCTGGTCATAGTTAAGGATGTGGTCAACCTTCAAGAAAAAAAACTGAAAACAGGTACTTAAACAAATTAATTAATGAAAAGAAGGGCTAGAAAAGGGCTATAATGACATTGAAGGTGATGTTCAAAGACGTGGTGTAGTCCGTGGTGAAGGTTGCTGTTGAAGGGAAACATTTGGTTTTTTCACAATCCACAATACAAATTAGAGTTTCCCATTAGAAAAACTATTTTGACCTTAGAATGACCTTAAAGGTCATGCTCAAGGACATGTTTTACATAAAATTTCCTGCTCTTTTCAAATCCGCAATAAAAAATGGGGGTTCCCATTTAAAATAACAAAGTTGACCTTCAAATGACCCTTAAGGGCAAGGTTAAGGTCAAATCCAAGATCACCACTGAATAGCTAAGGAAAAATCCTGAAACTTTTGTATTTAATTCTTTTTTAAAATAATGCATTTCTGACGAGTTATTCAGGGGTTTCCATACTTTTGTGCCACCCTGTATATATATATTGGTGACATAGCTTTGTACTGTGAAAAAGACATTTGTCAATATGTGGCCGTATCTGCAGATGAAAAGCTGTCAAGGATTTGTTACATGCGGTCGACGCGTTGTGTTAGCAATGCTTTACAGTTTCAATCCTTGCATTTAAAGGTAAAAAACATTATTGTCACTTGAAATTATATTAAAAGGTAAATAGATTTTTCTTGTTTTGATTTTTATGTCAAGAAAAAAGATTTTTCTCATTTTGATTTTTGGAACGAAGTTCCTTATGGCACGTTCTGGAGCTCGAGAGTGAATCCGAAAAAAAAAACGACTAAAATAACCGTCATGAAATCACCGTCACGCAAAATCCGTCACGAAATCTACAGATGACGATAACTCCAGTAAAAGATCACCGAGTTAGATGAAATTTGGTGCACATGTTCATTTTACCAGTGCTCAGGCTGAGTTCGTCGGAAAACGTTATTCGCCTAAGCGTTCACGCTAAACGTAAGCTTCAAAAGACGGGAAAAAGTGTTATTAAGGAAGCCTGTTACTTGACTTGTTGTTTATTTTTGCTATATATATATGACAAATGTCACTTAGTTCAATCTAACATTCTTTAAAATAATACTCTTTAAGTAACTCATAACGATTAACTTTTTTTCTTATATTCAATACATATTTATTGTAATATAATTACTTTAGGATTTACGTTAGGATAAAATAAAAATGTAAAATTTTCTTTTCTACTTTTGAGAATGGGTTTTCACGGTGAAACTGCATCGTTATAATAATAAGTATGAAATTGTGAATCATCGAAGGCTATGACAATATTCAGGTGGATATTCCTTAAAATCCGAGCTTCCTATCATTCAGTAACCAGTTGGATAATGAACCGCAGAGAGGAACAATGTACAAAAGTTTTAATATGGGGGATGTAAAGGTGGCAGATCGCTACTAATAATCTTTAATTTCATTTTTTGTACAAATTAATAAATTATATTTAATATTAATTAATACAGATCGATATTAATTAAGAAAATTTCCTGATTAATCGGATTTATTATGTCTGTGAAGGGAGAGGTCGGAATAACGGACCGGGATTTCGCTTAATTGGCAAACTAAGACTATGAGAGGGAGCCCCCCCTCCCTTGGCCCGAAGTTCGGGCAAAATACGAAACAAACTCCCCCTCCCCCCCCCCACCAATAGACTCATCACTTTACTCACCCCTCTGTTATCTAATTTGTTAAACTAATTTAAAATGATCTCTCTTGGAATTTAAACAGATATAGAAATCACCTTGGAGTGGGTTCCGCTAGCCTTAAGCATCTATCGATATTTACTTATCGTTTATTCGTTGTCTGTCCGTTCAACTAAGAAATTAAAATTAATACTTTTTTCCAAGTTTGTGAACTTTCTACAAAGAAAGTTTGAAATAATTGATTTTCAGAGAGAAAACAATGCTAATAACTTAAAACTATAAATATAATTTAAAAATTGAGTAATGGTTTTGAAACCTAAAACTAATGTGGGTATTTTACATAAAATAGGTGTTGGGTTATTGGCTGTTTCGTTTATAATATTCTCTCATTATTAATTACGAAAATGTATGATGCCGTCTTGAAAATTCTCGATTTAAAAGAGAAATACTGCAACATGCCGTCACCCGAATAACACGCTGATAAGAAAATTTAACGAGGTTTATAGTCGTAATGCCAGTGTACGAATGTTTCCGTTATAATAAAATTACGTGGGCAATACCCGAATGATACGCTGATATAAGATTATGATGGACGTTAATGATTACAATAATAATAAGATACCGATATTGATTGATAGGTATACTTTCATTTGATACCTCACTAGGGAATCCAATCCCGGACCAAATTTTCGATCCCGGGGTTTCGGGACTGTAAAAACGAATCCCGGGATCCCGGGACCAATCCCGGGACCAATCCCGGGATTGGCCAAATTCCAACTAGACCTATAAAAAGCCAAAAAGCATGTAGTTATGAGTATTATTATTTATTTAATTATTATTATAACAAAATAAGCCATAGTTATTTAGCATTTAATTTGTTTTTTTAAAAACATTGATAAACATTAATAACACTAAAAAAGCAAAAAATGTACCTAATGAAAACAACTAATCATCCCGTCATACGTTTTAGCAACAAAAAAAAACTCTGCATACTTGAAATGTTCTTAAAAATATGCTGTTTAGGGTTTAAAATTATTTGAATTTACAAAACTTTCTTTTCTTATGGTATTTAGAAGGTCAGTTTTCGTCTGTACTCCAGGTTCATACTTTTTCCAACAGTTTCTACAACTGTTTTCATACTTTTATCAATTTCTTGATTTAAAAGTTATGGAAGTGTAGCTGGAGCTGGATAAATACTTTCCTCTCTCTTAATACTTCCTATAGACCACACCGCGCAGTCAACAAATCTCAGAAGTCTGTATACTCTTACTATGCTACTAAATGCATTCGTCTTCCTGATTAATATTATTGTTTATTCAATTCATTTGTTTGATTGTTTATTTAGTTTACTACTTAGAAATAAATAAATTATGTTACTGTGTAATAAATTATTATCTTGATTAAACAGTACTTGTATCAGTAAAAATACCTTATAACATAAAAAAATTTCAAATCCCGAAATCCCGGGAGTGTTACTTTACAATCCCGGGATTGCCGTAGGGGAAAATCGGCTCGGGATCCCGGGATTCGGGATCCCGGGATTGGATTCCCTATACCTCACTCAATTTTAAAAAGAATTATGCGACTGATCCGCGCATTTTGGATTTCCAGTTATTCAGATAAAATTTCTATTCTTGTTTTTTCTATAACCTAGCAGACCGCACATTTTGCATATTTTTAGTAACAGCAGAAATACAGTTTTAGGGGGGAGGGGGGAGCACGCAAAAAAATTTTGTTTGTTGTCAAAAAGGCATGGAAAATTAAACACTGATATATGTTTTTGTAATCTACTCTTCCATACCTTTCATTTGATACCTCACTCGACATTTTAAACATCTGACAATTGTATGTTCGCTATATTTTTCCTGTGTGCGCGTCAAAACGATCTTTAATGCTGGAAAGTTTCTTGTTTTTTATCTCTTTTTTTAAAAAAAAAAAGAAACTTATTGGAACCGTACAGAGTGACAGACAGATACAGGAAAGAAACTATAAGGGTTTCTTTTTTTGGTTTTACCAACGAAACCCTAAAAAGGGGGTCAAATAAATCCAGAACGATGATAATATGTCTACGATTACCTACTAGGATTGCCTACCTACTAATACAGGTGCACCGTGAATTTTAGCCTAGAGAGAAAATTTATTTACTAAATTCAATGTGTAGACGGAAGTTAGAGAAATTATTCGACGAGGAAAAGCAGAATTTCATCGGCCAAGAAAAGTTATTAATTTTTTGACAAAATGGCGCGCAAAATTAAGCGTTAACCACAAGTGTTATACATTCTTGTAATCTACTCTTCAATATACCTTTTATACGATTTTATGTTTTTGCCAAAAATTAAACACTAACTCTAAGTGGTATATATATTTGTAATCTACTCTTCAATACCTTTCATTTGATGCCCCACTCAAAATTGTAAAAAAAAAAATATTTTTCTCGCGACTTGAATTATCCGCCATTTTGAAATCGAAAAGCTGATAATTTTGAGTTCGCTATATTTTTCCTGTGTGCGCGTCAAAACGATCTTTTATACTGGAAAGTTTCATGTTTTTATCTCTTTTGGTTCAAAAGTTATTGGAACCGTACAGAGTGACAAACAGACACCAAGAACGAAACTATAAGGGTTTCTTTTTTTTGGGGGTTTACCAACGAAACCCTAAAAAGTGGGAGGGATTTGATCGGTTCAAGTACTTGCGAGACCTTAATGACAAATGTCAACTATAAAAGCCGTTGTACAGAAAGGGAAGAAGGAGGGGTTTGAGATCTGACGAGTTGCCCTCGAGCTCACTTGAGCGTGTTAGCTAAGAGACCCTTCTAACTTGACAGCAATAGTTGTTAATATTTCTCAACCATCAGACGACCTTTTTTTTGGCAAAAAGCATGTTTACCAAAATACAAACACAAGTATGAAGAAAATAAAGAGCTTTCAGACACATCTTCTTCTTGGCGGAGTGCAATAAGTTAATTGTACGATATCAAAAGGCCCTTACGGCGATACGTTCTTGTAAGCATTTTTCAATTTAAAGCGACGAAACTAGAAACGAGTATTTGTCCGAACTGACAATTTTCATAAAAGTAAATATCAAATCGTTCGTGTAAATATCAAAGAGTGGTTGGAACAAACCTAACGTCGGTCAGAGTTTGAGTTTGGGCTTCGTTGGAACGCCCTGTTCATAATGCGCATGCGTCGACAGTTCCAAACCAGTTTGGAAGTGCGGTTGGAACAAATCTAGTAATTACAATTTGATTTAAAATTAAACTTATTAAATAATTAAATGTATCGAGTCAAATATCTGCAGCAAATATAATTAATTTTTGAATAAAATTCGACTTAGCTAGTCCGAGGTATAAATCCGAAACGGCGTCACAGAGTATCAGGAATCGAGAGGTCTTACCTACCAGAAAGTTTCTAAACTTAACACAGGGCCTTCTTTTCTATCTAATTTCATTAATCCATTGGCCTTTGCTCCTAACCTAACACTGCATTCTTTCTTTGTCGAGGTTTGTCTGTAAATTCATAGCACAGCCAAACCCCTCAACTTACCCCTACTATCTATAAAACATAATTTTTCAACCTATCACTTATTTAATTTTAGTCAACACAACGCTTTACTGTGTCAACGAGTCTCAGTTACGTGAGTTACTTTTCTGTTTACAGTTTTTTCTCACAGTTTTTATCCTGTTTACATTGTGTAAATTAACGTTTGTTCTTTATGTACTTATGGGTACTTTTGTGATATTCATTTTCAGTAGGTGTATAAGTAAACACATGTGCATAAACACATTACATAGTACCTACCAATATATGTACATTTGAATTCTTTTAAGCCAAATATTGACAAGTTGTGCAATGAAATGCAGGATCCAGGTAGCTATTGATAATATAATTTTTCATTTTTTTAAATGACAATATTAATATCTTTAAAGAACTTTTAACTGAACGCAAGTACATTTATTAGTATAACCAAGTGTAATGTGTACTCAATGAAATTCGTATACACGTGAAATATAGTTTATTTTTAACCGTCCTAGGTATTTGTGATATCTGGGGCCATATAAAACATTTANGCATCTGGTCGAAGTACCAGAGGCACTATCCTAGGCCGGTAGTGTCACCGCCATAGCGGTTATGCTGCGTATGTCAATAGTGCGTCTGGTCGAAGTACCAGAGGCACTATCCTAGGCCGGTAGTGTCACCGCCATAGCGGTTATGCTGCGTATGTCAATAGTGCGTCTGGTCGAAGTACCAGAGGCACTATCCTAGGCCGGTAGTGTCACCGCCATAGCGGTTATGCTGCGTATGTCAATAGTGCGTCTGGTCGAAGTACCAGAGGCACTATCCTAGGCCGGTAGTGTCACCGCCATAGCGGTTATGCTGCGTATGTCAATAGTGCGTCTGGTCGAAGTACCAGAGGCACTATCCTAGGCCGGTAGTGTCACCGCCATAGCGGTTATGCTGCGTATGTCAATAGTGCGTCTGGTCGAAGTACCAGAGGCACTATCCTAGGCCGGTAGTGTCACCGCCATAGCGGTTATGCTGCGTATGTCAATAGTGCGTCTGGTCGAAGTACCAGAGGCACTATCCTAGGCCGGTAGTGTCACCGCCATAGCGGTTATGCTGCGTATGTCAATAGTGCGTCTGGTCGAAGTACCAGAGGCACTATCCTAGGCCGGTAGTGTCACCGCCATAGCGGTTATGCTGCGTATGTCAATAGTGCGTCTGGTCGAAGTACCAGAGGCACTATCCTAGGCCGGTAGTGTCACCGCCATAGCGGTTATGCTGCGTATGTCAATAGTGCGTCTGGTCGAAGTACCAGAGGCACTATCCTAGGCCGGTAGTGTCACCGCCATAGCGGTTATGCTGCGTATGTCAATAGTGCGTCTGGTCGAAGTACCAGAGGCACTATCCTAGGCCGGTAGTGTCACCGCCATAGCGGTTATGCTGCGTATGTCAATAGTGCGTCTGGTCGAAGTACCAGAGGCACTATCCTAGGCCGGTAGTGTCACCGCCATAGCGGTTATGCTGCGTATGTCAATAGTGCGTCTGGTCGAAGTACCAGAGGCACTATCCTAGGCCGGTAGTGTCACCGCCATAGCGGTTATGCTGCGTATGTCAATAGTGCGTCTGGTCGAAGTACCAGAGGCACTATCCTAGGCCGGTAGTGTCACCGCCATAGCGGTTATGCTGCGTATGTCAATAGTGCGTCTGGTCGAAGTACCAGAGGCACTATCCTAGGCCGGTAGTGTCACCGCCATAGCGGTTATGCTGCGTATGTCAATAGTGCGTCTGGTCGAAGTACCAGAGGCACTATCCTAGGCCGGTAGTGTCACCGCCATAGCGGTTATGCTGCGTATGTCAATAGTGCGTCTGGTCGAAGTACCAGAGGCACTATCCTAGGCCGGTAGTGTCACCGCCATAGCGGTTATGCTGCGTATGTCAATAGTGCGTCTGGTCGAAGTACCAGAGGCACTATCCTAGGCCGGTAGTGTCACCGCCATAGCGGTTATGCTGCGTATGTCAATAGTGCGTCTGGTCGAAGTACCAGAGGCACTATCCTAGGCCGGTAGTGTCACCGCCATAGCGGTTATGCTGCGTATGTCAATAGTGCGTCTGGTCGAAGTACCAGAGGCACTATCCTAGGCCGGTAGTGTCACCGCCATAGCGGTTATGCTGCGTATGTCAATAGTGCGTCTGGTCGAAGTACCAGAGGCACTATCCTAGGCCGGTAGTGTCACCGCCATAGCGGTTATGCTGCGTATGTCAATAGTGCGTCTGGTCGAAGTACCAGAGGCACTATCCTAGGCCGGTAGTGTCACCGCCATAGCGGTTATGCTGCGTATGTCAATAGTGCGTCTGGTCGAAGTACCAGAGGCACTATCCTAGGCCGGTAGTGTCACCGCCATAGCGGTTATGCTGCGTATGTCAATAGTGCGTCTGGTCGAAGTACCAGAGGCACTATCCTAGGCCGGTAGTGTCACCGCCATAGCGGTTATGCTGCGTATGTCAATAGTGCGTCTGGTCGAAGTACCAGAGGCACTATCCTAGGCCGGTAGTGTCACCGCCATAGCGGTTATGCTGCGTATGTCAATAGTGCGTCTGGTCGAAGTACCAGAGGCACTATCCTAGGCCGGTAGTGTCACCGCCATAGCGGTTATGCTGCGTATGTCAATAGTGCGTCTGGTCGAAGTACCAGAGGCACTATCCTAGGCCGGTAGTGTCACCGCCATAGCGGTTATGCTGCGTATGTCAATAGTGCGTCTGGTCGAAGTACCAGAGGCACTATCCTAGGCCGGTAGTGTCACCGCCATAGCGGTTATGCTGCGTATGTCAATAGTGCGTCTGGTCGAAGTACCAGAGGCACTATCCTAGGCCGGTAGTGTCACCGCCATAGCGGTTATGCTGCGTATGTCAATAGTGCGTCTGGTCGAAGTACCAGAGGCACTATCCTAGGCCGGTAGTGTCACCGCCATAGCGGTTATGCTGCGTATGTCAATAGTGCGTCTGGTCGAAGTACCAGAGGCACTATCCTAGGCCGGTAGTGTCACCGCCATAGCGGTTATGCTGCGTATGTCAATAGTGCGTCTGGTCGAAGTACCAGAGGCACTATCCTAGGCCGGTAGTGTCACCGCCATAGCGGTTATGCTGCGTATGTCAATAGTGCGTCTGGTCGAAGTACCAGAGGCACTATCCTAGGCCGGTAGTGTCACCGCCATAGCGGTTATGCTGCGTATGTCAATAGTGCGTCTGGTCGAAGTACCAGAGGCACTATCCTAGGCCGGTAGTGTCACCGCCATAGCGGTTATGCTGCGTATGTCAATAGTGCGTCTGGTCGAAGTACCAGAGGCACTATCCTAGGCCGGTAGTGTCACCGCCATAGCGGTTATGCTGCGTATGTCAATAGTGCGTCTGGTCGAAGTACCAGAGGCACTATCCTAGGCCGGTAGTGTCACCGCCATAGCGGTTATGCTGCGTATGTCAATAGTGCGTCTGGTCGAAGTACCAGAGGCACTATCCTAGGCCGGTAGTGTCACCGCCATAGCGGTTATGCTGCGTATGTCAATAGTGCGTCTGGTCGAAGTACCAGAGGCACTATCCTAGGCCGGTAGTGTCACCGCCATAGCGGTTATGCTGCGTATGTCAATAGTGCGTCTGGTCGAAGTACCAGAGGCACTATCCTAGGCCGGTAGTGTCACCGCCATAGCGGTTATGCTGCGTATGTCAATAGTGCGTCTGGTCGAAGTACCAGAGGCACTATCCTAGGCCGGTAGTGTCACCGCCATAGCGGTTATGCTGCGTATGTCAATAGTGCGTCTGGTCGAAGTACCAGAGGCACTATCCTAGGCCGGTAGTGTCACCGCCATAGCGGTTATGCTGCGTATGTCAATAGTGCGTCTGGTCGAAGTACCAGAGGCACTATCCTAGGCCGGTAGTGTCACCGCCATAGCGGTTATGCTGCGTATGTCAATAGTGCGTCTGGTCGAAGTACCAGAGGCACTATCCTAGGCCGGTAGTGTCACCGCCATAGCGGTTATGCTGCGTATGTCAATAGTGCGTCTGGTCGAAGTACCAGAGGCACTATCCTAGGCCGGTAGTGTCACCGCCATAGCGGTTATGCTGCGTATGTCAATAGTGCGTCTGGTCGAAGTACCAGAGGCACTATCCTAGGCCGGTAGTGTCACCGCCATAGCGGTTATGCTGCGTATGTCAATAGTGCGTCTGGTCGAAGTACCAGAGGCACTATCCTAGGCCGGTAGTGTCACCGCCATAGCGGTTATGCTGCGTATGTCAATAGTGCGTCTGGTCGAAGTACCAGAGGCACTATCCTAGGCCGGTAGTGTCACCGCCATAGCGGTTATGCTGCGTATGTCAATAGTGCGTCTGGTCGAAGTACCAGAGGCACTATCCTAGGCCGGTAGTGTCACCGCCATAGCGGTTATGCTGCGTATGTCAATAGTGCGTCTGGTCGAAGTACCAGAGGCACTATCCTAGGCCGGTAGTGTCACCGCCATAGCGGTTATGCTGCGTATGTCAATAGTGCGTCTGGTCGAAGTACCAGAGGCACTATCCTAGGCCGGTAGTGTCACCGCCATAGCGGTTATGCTGCGTATGTCAATAGTGCGTCTGGTCGAAGTACCAGAGGCACTATCCTAGGCCGGTAGTGTCACCGCCATAGCGGTTATGCTGCGTATGTCAATAGTGCGTCTGGTCGAAGTACCAGAGGCACTATCCTAGGCCGGTAGTGTCACCGCCATAGCGGTTATGCTGCGTATGTCAATAGTGCGTCTGGTCGAAGTACCAGAGGCACTATCCTAGGCCGGTAGTGTCACCGCCATAGCGGTTATGCTGCGTATGTCAATAGTGCGTCTGGTCGAAGTACCAGAGGCACTATCCTAGGCCGGTAGTGTCACCGCCATAGCGGTTATGCTGCGTATGTCAATAGTGCGTCTGGTCGAAGTACCAGAGGCACTATCCTAAGCAGGTAGTGTCACCGCCATAGCGGTTATGCTGCGTATGTCCATGCTATGCTAGCATCTAGCATAGCATGTCATTTTTACTTGTTTTTTTTTATTTATCCACTTTATATTTTAATTTAATTTATTAGTCAAAATAGTTTTATTTTTGATATATGTATTTTCTTTTAGACTGTAGAAGAACAACTCTATAGAAAGTAGCAGCATGATCGTTTCGATTTTTTGTTGTTTGCTTTCTCATATAAGTAGCATAATTACCTAAATGGAATGCCGTGAAAATTCCACTTTGGATTTCATAGTCTCAGAAAATCATGGGTAAAATGTCTAGAAACAGTTTCATTACGTTATTGAAACAAACTGAATTATTGTGGGTAATAATCGATGCTTTGAAAATAGTTAGGGTGATGACGTCTTCTCTATAAGACGTCATCGTAAAACATAATTATAATAAAGTTGTAGCGGTCTAGTCGAACCGGGGATAGAGAGGAGGAGGGAGTTTATCTTTTCCTTTTAGAATTAGATGTTTCCAAGCAAATAACTTGTTTTCCCGTCACTAGACGTGTTTCTTTAAAATTTTTAATGACATTTTTCAGACATTTATTAATTTTCGGCTATTAATAATACTGTGGTAAAACCAGCTCTTATATAGAAAAGGGCTTCCACTTTTTTATCTAATATACTTTCGGGCAACCAAATACACACTTGTTTTAAGCTTGATATTCCTTCGTCCCAAAGCATATTGGACCGAATATCCCTTTGTCTTATAGGTAGTTAGACTTAGGGATATAGACTCGTCTGTATATTACCTACACGAAAAAGAGGCCCCTTTTCTCCAAAAGTACGGTAAAACGAATAGCTCAATATTGTATTGTCATGGGAAATACATACTCGGAGCAAGTTTTAGCTTTCTATAGGTGGTCCGAAAGTGGGTCGAATTTGTCTTACAAGATTTTCCCAGACAAACATGCCAAGCTAATTAAACGGAGAATAAAAGTTTTTATTTCTCTTATAATTGTTATCGGTATAAAAGAAATAAACATTATTTGTCCGTTGTCGATACAATTCTTTTTAGCGTTTGAAATCCACTCTGGCGAAAACTTGCTGCTATGAAAATCAATTCTTGTATTTCTTTTTTATGCGACCCTTTTTTTAAAAGAATAAAGGAAAAAACTTGTCTCCAAGTACGCGGCTGGCTTCTTAGTTCGTAACATCGCAGCCGTTAGAAAACTTTGTAAACATCTCAAATTCCGAATCTTCTCTAGCGAATATTCGAGTCACCTTTGTCCGTACTTTTTATTTAACTCTTACTACGATTTTCTTAACTTTCTTATTTCGTTATTTTTTAGGTCGTCGGTTGTTTGTTGGTTTATTTGTATTTATTTCCCTAATTTTCATCCTTATCTTATTTACCTTGCATTTGTAGATAGTATTTATCTGAAAAGTTTTTTGGAAGCTCGCTACGCTCGCATGTACTTGTAAATACTTGCACAAGGTAGGAGACGTTGAGGTACAATTTTGTACGGTTAAACAGCTTGGTTTTCCGGTGAAATCTGCGTCAGGGGGAAGACGTCACGGGGGGGGNTTTGACTACTTTTAAGCCAAATATTAACAAGTTGTGCAATGAAATGCAGGATAAAGGTAGCTATTGATAATATCATGTTGCATTTTTTTTAATTACAATAGTCATATATTTAAAGAACTTGTAACTTAACGCAAGTGCAGTTGGATGGGGGGGGAGGGGGGCTTGTGGTCCGCAGGCACATGAGTAATCTATCTTGTGGTCCACCGGTTCAAAAAGGTTGAGAACCACTGACCTAGTCAATGCGTAACAAGACCATCACAATACTTTCTCTTTATACGAGATAGTAAAAACTGTTGGACTAAGAACCCATATTGCCACAAAAGATGTTTATTTGTTCTATTTTTAATAGGATTTTCAGTAAAATTATGTTATAATTTTCATATTTGTTTAATAACTATTTTTTTTTTAAAAAAGCTTAACAATAAGTTTCTCTAGAGTATTTATAAATGTCTCCCTCCCATTGAATGTGAACAAAAAGGAAGGACTCTCGAAAAACTTTTTTTTTATAATTTGAGGTGTTAAAATACGAACGGACTGTGTCTGTTGTTGCCATGGTGATTGGTGATTTCCAGTATCGTTGTTTGCTCTTATTTACCAGATTATTTGGTCGACAACGGACGTCCTCGCGTAAATTCAGCAAGAAGAGAAAGCTATTAAAGTAAGAGGTTGATTTTTTGCCGGAATACAGGGCCCGTAGAAGGGCCCAAGGAGGAGCCCGTGGTGGTGCCCGCGGAGCCGATACCGTGATTGATACGTTCTCCGAATCTCTCGCTCCAGTAATTGATTACCTCAATATCACTGCCCGAGTGGAACGGAGCCTTCCAGGGGGAAAAAGTGGCTCAATCATTCCTTTTTTCCTGCGGGAGATCGGACGGGAGAAGTGAAAGAACCCCAAGTCCCTTGTATATCCCCCTCCTTGCCGGTAAATTCCTTTTCTTTCCCTTAGCTAAAGAGGAATCCCATGGAAATTATTTTTTTTAATCTTCTCTTATGTTAAAAATGACTCATTTTCCTCTTGCTTTTGAAACAATCAAGTCAAGAAGTGGGGAGAACAGTTCTCCAAAAAGCTTAAACTGGGTTGGAAAAAAACTTATTAAGTGGTTAGGCGTGTACTACTATATATGTGAACTATAAATATACAGGGTGTTTGGTCGAAGATGTAACAAACGAAGAGGGCAGATTCTACCCATCATTTGCAACAAAAAACACTATATATACCATGGGTCAACTCTCAATAGTTTCGCCACAATAATTTTATTTGTTATTTTCCAAGGTACGTCCATTTTACTTTCAAAAATCGATTGCTGCACCTAAAATATTGATGATAGAGCTGAAATAAAGGTACCGTTGGAAAGAGGAGAAAATTTCAGTTTAGAAAACGTCTATTTCAAATGCCTTAAAGGAGCAAAACATATCCATAAATTTCATTTTATTGTTAATTTTATCAAAAAAATTAA
>KZ653879.1:16997-29530 GCA_001010745.2 Gerris buenoi | reverse complement strand
GGCTTCCTTAATAACACTTTTTCCCGTCTTTTGAAGCTTACGTTTACGCGAGCGTTGCGCGTGAACGCTTGGGCGGATAACGTTTTCCGACAAACTCAGCCTGGGCATTGGTAAAATGAACATGTGTACCGAATTTCATCTAAATCGGTGAGCTTTTACTCAAGTTATCGTCATCTGTAAATTTCGTGACGTGATTTTGGTAGTTTTTCGGATTCACTCCCGGGTTCCAGAACGTGCCATAAGGAACTTCGTTCCAAAAATATATTTCAAACAAATGGATAGCGAAGGCCCCAAACAGGATAGAACTATTAAATTCTAGGTGTTCCGGTGGTGACCGCGTCATGTTCGAAGAGTGTTCCGACTTTCGCTTCCTATGCTGGAGGCATCTTCAGGGTTGTACATTTTGTTCTAAGCGAGGGACAACGAGCACTAGAGAATCGTCAACATCAGAGTTAATATCTTCAATTCTGGGTCTGAGGCAACATCGGTTGCATATTACATCAGATATTTCATCAGCCAAAGCAGGTGTTGGAGATGCCTGATGGGTTTGATTGCTCACTGGGCTGTAGGTAGGTTGATCCTTGTCCTTACCTCTGTTAAGGGTGGCGATTAGGGGTTTCCAGGTTCTGGAGAGCTTTAACCCATCTTCCCTGTTAAAATTTTCCTATTGAAAAAAAAAAAAAAAAAAAAAAAAAAAAAAAAAAAAAAAAAAATTAGATAAATAAAATAAATACATAAATAAATCAATATATGTTTATTTCCACCATAATATAACCTTGTACATATTTGCATTATAATTATTTGATTTGTTGGTGAGGGCCTTCAGTAGATATTGTGATCTAGAATCTAGAGCGAAGGCCTCGTCTCTAGTTTGAACATATTTTCTATTTACTCATAATACTATTATACATATACATACATACATGCATACACACACATGCATACACATATTCATATATACACACATACATACATACACACACATACATACACATATTCATATATACATACATACATACATACTCACACATACATACACATATACACATATACATACACACACAGGTATAGTTAATCCAAAAAAGGAAACAAGTAGTGAGGAAACCAAGAAAATTATAAAAACTAAGATTCATCCCAAGGATTTAAAATTTGGGCTTACAGCAGTGAAAAATATTTCTAATGGCAGGGTTTTAATTGAATCCTCTAAAAAAGAGGATATTACTTTATTATGCTCTGAGATAAATATATGCTGCTCTGATCAAGTCGTAGCAGTTCCGATTAAAAAATATTTACCTAGATTAAGAGTTAATTATGTACCTCAGGAAATAACTCAAGACAATGCTCTTCAGGTTATGAAAGATCAAAACAATGAAATTTTTTTCTGGTGTCAGTAATGAACATTTGAAAATAATTACAGTTTTAAAATTTAAGAAAGGTTTTCAATAATTAATTATTGAAACTTCACCTACCTTACGTAAAAAACTTATCGGTATCCGTGGAATAAAACTTTTTTGGAACCTATGCGCTATAACCGATTACATAACTGTCACTCGTTGTTTTTCTTGTAATAAGTTCCGGCACCTTAACAAGGAGTGTAAACTTAAAAATACCGTAGTGTGCCCACTTTGCCCTGGTAATCATGTGTTGAAAGATTGCACGGCAAATTCAACTGAGTTTAAGTGTTCGAACTGTGAGAATCATAACGTAGTAAACAACGTTGGCAAGAATCGACTTCAGGCAGCCTTACTAAGGAATTCATACCGTCTGTAAAATTTCGTCTAAATCTTCAAGATTTCAATATCAGTTTTAAGTTATTTTTTTTAACTTACTCAGTTTCTTACTGGACATGGTAAACTTCACTCCTATCTCTACAGATTTAAATTCTTCAAGATTCTTGGTGCTTGGTGCTCCTGTGACAACATTTCCCCACAAACAGTCGATAATCTTCTCTGGGATTGTAGCACTTTACTACCTCATAGAACTTCACTAATGCAATCTGTAATGGCGCAGGATCTGTTACCTAAAATTTTACAAAAGGTAAGAAATTATAAGGAAATAAGGATGGTCTAGCTAATCGGGAAGGGTATGGGTTCTTTAAAAAAATATATATATCGGGTAGGGATCGTGCCACATAAAAAAATAAAATCTTATAAAATATACATTTATTAGAACTAGGCTATGCCTAAAATAAAATTACAGATAATTCTCAACTAAAAGAAAAGAAACTTAAGGTTTCAATTCAAATCAAATTATAATCATTATTAATAATGGGAGACAAGTAGAGAAAAATAGACTCCTGCGCCGGGACTTGAACCCGGGCCCTCCGTATTAGTTGGTTCAGAGCATCTGTACTGGAAATACGGAGGGCCCGGGTTCAAGTCCCGGCGCAGGAGTCTATTTTTCTCTACTTGTCTCTCATTATTAATAATGATTATAATTTGATTTGAATTGATATTTAAACTCTCCGTAGTATGAAAACTACCAAAACTTAAATGATGCACAGAGTCTTCATAGACAGACTCTCCGGCCAGGTAACAGGGCCCGACTGACTCCGCAGTTACACGTGTCACGCCGCACAGTTCGTCAACTCCAACCTCCAGTTAAAAAAAACAATCCCCTACACCTGTCTCTTACAAGTAAACACGTTTATCTTTATAAACAAAAAAAAGAAAAAAAAAAGAAATACATATCTTTAACTAAATTATAAAAACAAATGGCACATTAGGAAAGGAAAGAGTTAGGGAATCCAAAACATAAGAAAATAAAAACCTACATAAATATAACTACACTCTCTCTCTCTCTCTCTCTCTCTCTCTCTCTACATAATAAAATTATCTTAAATTAAACTCTCTTCTAATTTTGCCGTTTCAGGTTATTCGTGGCCTCCGCCAAAGTATTTATTCATAAAAAAAGAATAGGTACTAAACTCTGGGTAAGAGTGAAGAGGGGTTAGGCCGGGATGAGAAAGGGAAGAACACGGTGTTGAGCAGAATATCAAGGGAACTGCGACGTCATTCCTGAGGCAAGAGATAAGCGATCCTAGCGGTCAAATGCGGTACTTTGATTTGAAGTTGAACGTTATCATTTAATTCCTTAAACTGCTACTGGGTACAAATACATATATGTTTATAATAATTCTAATCGGTAAATAGACTTAAAATAATTCTACAGTCTATAAGATTAGAGTTGGCACAATCAAAAGGCGGGAAAATTTTGAGGGAAATGATTTTATTGGTCCCCCATGTTGAATGCAACTTCAGAAAAAAAATTCTTTTCTCTACCCCTGTTCCACAAAAAAAAATATAACATGGCAACACCGATTTTCCCTTTTTATAACCCCAAAACTACCTGCACGTTTGTTGTTTCCCGCCTTCGATTGTGCCAACTCTAATCTTATAGACTGTAATACAGTAGAACCCTCCCCATATCCGACCTATACTACACCTATACTATACCTGTACGGAATACCCGACTCCTCAGTTTATTTGACCGTGACACACCTTGGTTTAAAAAAATATGTTTAATCTAAAACTATACAGGTGATCGATATATTTGTTTTCGATATCTCATAACGAAAACCCTTCTTTCTTGTTACGCAATATGTCCGCCAGTGGCGTAGCGTTAAGAGAGCGAATGGAGCAGTCGCTCCAGGGCGCAAGGATCCAAGGGGGCGCATCCTTTTCGATACGAAAAATTGCAAACGTCTTGAAAAATTTATTTGTAACATATTTTAGATTGAAAATAGCCTATTATTATGTAGTAATAATATAATATTATACTGTATACTGTACTGCATATATATGCCCTGGCATTTTATTACAATACATATTTAAAAATAATAAATCAATCAGTTGAGTGATTAAGGTAAATAATATAAAGGTCGGTGAAACGCTTACTTTAGACAAATAATGCGCTAAAATTGTAATTAAACTAATTTAATATTTACATTAATGTGTTTGATCTTCACACGTCTAGACAAGTTTAGTATAAATCAAACCGATTTTAAGTGTTTTGAACTCTTTAGTCTTAAATTAAATCTATGACAACTAAATAGAAACCTAATAAAATGAAAGTAGTCTAATACAGGGTGTTTACGGGAACCGCGTGTTTTTGTATCGGGTAGAATACGGCAGGTAGTCGGGGAGGGCGGTTCGCAAGGTTTTATTGTGTAGAGGAGAGGTGCAGGTTTTAGTTACTCTCAAGATGTGGGACCAAATTTAAAATGTTCAATGAAACGCGTCTGACAAGCTTTTCCCAGAAAACTAATGTCTCGTTTTGGAGATGTTGCTTGGACCCCCAGTCCCCCGATCTGACGATCCCGCACTTCTTCCTTTGGGATTTCTTTAAATCACGTGTTTACCTTAAAAAACCACACACATTACTAGAGTCGGAGAAAGCCGTTCCACGAGCAACGACACGTGATTCAATGCATCGCATGTGTTCAATCGGAAGGTCGCCATCTACGCCATGTTATTTTTGTAAGATATTTTTTGTATTGATATTTTTGTATTTTTTTTGTAAGATTTTCTTAAAATTCTGAGTTTGCAGAACACGTTGTTTAAAAAAAATTGGTTCGAAATTTAAATATTTGTAGTTTTTTGAAAACCATGTGATTTCCGGTAAACGCCCTGTATAACAAATAAGATAATACTGTAATAATTACGACAACCACAACACTAACGATAAAACCAGAAGTATATTTTTAGTAACAAAACCACGATTAAAGTTTGTAAATAGGCTACATTTAATTTTTTAATGTGTAAATTGTTTCCACGGCCACTAAAAGAATTACTGAAATTCTCATAAAGTATAGAACTGAAAATCAAAACATAATTGGCGCAGCTGTAAGCTGATGGTTGTCATATGGAGGGGGGCTTAAGTCACTACTGCTCCAGGGCGCTTCAAATACGCTACGCCACTGATGTCCGCGAATTTTAACATTTTTTAAAAAGTTGCTTACGTAAACAAACAACAAAAAAAGAGGAAAAGGGTAAAATATCCTGATATCTCGATCCCTTCCACGACCTGTTCATACGAGCGTTTTGAATTCGATCCCCCGTTCCGATTACGTATTTTTGGTGGAATCGTAAAACGAATTTAAGCCAATACGATCCGTTGTTCTCCGTTCACACAGCGTTTTGAACTAGCGGATCGTTTTTTAAGTAATATTCAGAATAGAGTTGGTAAGTTCATTTTTAATGATAAGGATTTAATTTTTACTCTGAAATATTGGCTTTTCTTTGTTGCTCGAACTATGCGACCATGCTCCGGTCCCGTAGGTCACTGATATGAGGGCTTCAACTGTACTCTATACAGCGACCGCTTCACGAGGGAAGTGAGTAGGGGGCAAAACCCCCTAGCATATATTAAAAAAAATACGTGTGGTGTTGAGGGACACCCGGTAGGAACCAAGTTCCTTACATTTTTCATCCTTACATTTTTCATTAAATATAAATTATAAAATCACACTGCTAAGTACGTATACATTGCTAACTACTTATACATGGCGGTGTTAGAAAAGAGACAAAATTAAAATTAACAAAGTGCTTGTACCTGGCAGAGTTAAGGCAAAATTAAAAGAAAATCATTATTTGTATAATTAAAGCAAGCGTCTTACTATAAATATATATTAAATATAAGAAAAAAGTTGATCATGATGAGTTTATAGTGAAAGAGTATGTTTGTTAAAGGAGTTTGGATTGAAATAGGACTGTTTTCTACCTACCCGGCCAATTAATTTAAAATATTATAAAATATATCTCTTCCCTACTCTACAGCTTCTGCTTGTATCAGGGTGAAATTTTACATGATTATATTTTATTTATTTAAAAAACAAAGTGTCATTTTTGACATATATAACAAAAATAATCAAAACAAGTCAAGTAACAGGCTTCCTTAATAACACTTTTTCCCGTCTTTTGAAGCTTACGTTTACGCGAGCGTTGCGCGTGAACGCTTGGGCGGATAACGTTTTCCGACAAACTCAGCCTGGGCATTGGTAAAATGAACATGTGTACCAAATTTCATCTAAATCGGTGAGCTTTTACTCAAGTTATCGTCATCTGTAAATTTCGTGACGTGATTTTGGTAGTTTTTCGGATTCACTCCCGGGTTCCAGAACGTGCCATAAGGAACTTCGTTCCAAAAATATATTTCAAACAAATGGATAGCGAAGGCCCCAAACAGGATAGAACTATTAAATTCTAGGTGTTCCGGTGGTGACCGCGTCATGTTCGAAGAGTGTTCCGACTTTCGCTTCCTATGCTGGAGGCATCTTCAGGGTTGTACATTTTGTTCTAAGCGAGGGACAACGAGCACTAGAGAATCGTCAACATCAGAGTTAATATCTTCAATTCTGGGTCTGAGGCAACATCGGTTGCATATTACATCAGATATTTCATCAGCCAAAGCAGGTGTTGGAGATGCCTGATGGGTTTGATTGCTCACTGGGCTGTAGGTAGGTTGATCCTTGTCCTTACCTCTGTTAAGGGTGGCGATTAGGGGTTTCCAGGTTCTGGAGAGCTTTAACCCATCTTCCCTGTTAAAATTTTCCTATTGAAAAAAAAAAAAAAAAAAAAAAATCCTATTACTAAAATTTTCCTCGAACTTGAACTTGAGTGTCCTCGAACTTGATGAGGTGGCCGGTTTTCTCAGAGTGAACCGCTACTGCTGACTTCCAATCATTGTTTTTAACAGCTCTGATATGCTCCTGTAGACGAGTGGAGACCAATCTACCCGTTTGCCCAATATAGGACTTATTTCAGCGGCACGGAATCTCGTATACTCGAAAGGAAGATAGAAGATATGCTTTATTTTCTGGTGGGGCGTCTGTGATTGCTCTTTCTTGGACTTCAGCGTTTTCCAGTCGGCGGATGACTTTGCCTAGAAATCATTTTTCGTCAACGCGTGTGTTGTTTTTCTTGTTCCCAAGACTTCTTGTCACAGATCCTTAAGCCTCTGGACACCAGTGAGTTTATTACCGCCATTTCCTGAGCCGGATAGTGGTGGGAGTTAGCATTCAGACATCTGTCCGTATGTGTTGGCTTCCTATAGACTTTGTGGCCTATGGTGCCATCGATATTTTTGGTGACTAGGACTGAAATATCGATGAAAATTGAAATTGATGTCTTGTTGAAATTGATGAAAAAAAATGTAATAATTGAAACCAAGTTTAGATTTTACAAAAGATTTTTTAATAATGGATTTTTTAATAATAAATTAAGTGATTAATGTGAAATAGAAAGATTAAAAATCCCGAATTAAAGAAAAAAAAATCAAAGAAATGGATTTGATTTTTGTTTATTATGATGAAAGGCTTTAGATTCTTTCCTCGGAATTAATAGAATTTTTTTTTTTTTTTTTTTTTTTTTTTTTTTTTTTTTTTTTTTTTATCATGGTTAATCTCGGATTAGGAGTTGTAAAGGTTCATTAATGAGGCTGCAAAGTATATTCTTAATTTCAAGCCATATAATCTCTCTTATAATATTTATTCATTAATATGAATAGTATTACACACGTTTAAAGAAAATATATTTTGGCAAATGCATATAAAAAAGAAGGAAAATTTGCCTTAAATAGTCATATTGAATGCAATCCAGGATAAAAGTACCCTTTCTTGATAATTGTAATTAATAAATATTTTAGAAAAGAGTTTATTTAAAAAAGCTGTTCTGATACATTTTTTTAAAAAAAGAAAGATAAATCATTAGTAGATCACCCTTACAGTGCAAGAAAACAACAAGCTGGCGATGCCCATACCCCACTATGCCACACCAGACAAGAAACAAAGACATGCCACTTATCTCGGACCGACTTACTACAACCAACTGCCCAGATCACTTCAACTAACTAACACTATTAAATCTTTTAAACACAGACTGAAACAACATTTACTGGCAGAAATAAAAAACCTGCCCTAACAATTAACAAGACTAACATTAACGAACACAGACTGACAAAACATTAAACAAAACAATTAAACTCAGACGATAAAGCATACCATTGAATACTCGTAATAGAGATTGATAAATAAAGTAGCTAAAGCATTCCTGTAAAATGTTGATAGATTACAATATAAGCACGATATTCGCAATTATTTAAGAGACGGGACTCTCGCTCTAGGTGATTTGACACCTATTGAGAGCCCTCACCATTAATTAATGAACATAATTTTTATATATACTGCTATATTATTGTATTTTTTCTGTAATTTTATTACTGAAATTTATTTTTGTGGTGGAAATAAATATATTTATTATTATTATTATTATCATTATTATTATTATACCTCATTAAATTGGTCATTATGAGGGAGAATGACCAGTTTTCGAGGGATATAAAATGCGACTGGTATTTACGAGCAAGATAAAATACGAAACGTTTAAAACGAAATAATGAATTCATCTACTATCTATCGCATATATCTTTAAGTTTTCATTATTATATAACATTTTCCATTACCACTTTTTATTTCGAAATGAAGTTGCCACTGTCAAGTAGTATTATACATTATTTCCTTTCATCTTAAAATAGAGTTGTCGTTTCTAAGTAATAAAGAGTGATTTTTCAACAAGTTTATAAGTTAAGCAAACAGGGGAAGCAGATATGACTCATGCTCCAATAATAATTCCCTGTTTTGTCATAGTTCATTACTTAGTGTTAGAATTTACTTATTTATACTACTTCTAAATCAAAACGTCATCAACAGTATGGTTGCATTAAACAAGTAAGTAACTATACTCAAGATAATCTTTGATGGACAATTATTTTCAGCTATTTTAAAATAGTTGCATATACATTATAATGGAACTTAAAGGATTTCCTGTCAGTTTAGTGCGTTTGGACAATATAAATGCATATAAAGGCCTTGGTTTTACGTTATTATAATAACTGGTTCAAAATTTGTTAATTTTAATTGGCGCCATCTTGATGCCTGGTTAACTAATCTTACATTAGAACTCTTCCTCTTTGTTTTATCGCCTACAAGACCCTCTGTGTGAGCTGAAACCACAGAGTTAGTCGGTAGAGTTTTGGGTAAATTCATATTGCACGTGCCAGGCCGAGATTATAGCCACCTCTAAGCAACCTTTCTCAAAGCAACATTTTTCTGGCACGTAGAATACGAATTAGTCAAGTTTTGTATTATCGTACATTAATTTATTTAATTACATTAATTTAGGGCAGGAATTAAAATGGAAAAATCAGAAACACCTCTCTAATGTTATAGACAAAGGGAGTATATATTATGTATATATTTTTTTTAATCGAATGACCTGTTACAATTCAAAATAGGCATTGTCAATTAAATTTTATTCGTGAGAGGAATAGAAAGTATACATTTGCAAAATGTAATCGTTTTTAGTAGACAATTAGATGAGAGGCTGTTTGTTTACTGGTTGAAAGGCAGTTTAGTTAAAATGAGAATTGTATTTTTCTAACGTTGGCATGAGGTGTTTTATTTGTTAAAATGAACATATCATATTGAATGAAAATGATCTAGTATCGCTCACTCGCATCTTGCTATATCGCAGATTTGCTGAGCAACAGACTAAGTCTATCCAACAAAGCTGTATTATTTATAGCAAGCAATCACCGCAAGACAAAGAAAAAATCATTAGAAACTATGTTTGTTAAAAGTATGTAAAATACACTCATTATATATGATTTATTAATGGCCTATTTCATTGGAAATTTCAGATGACCGGGTGTTTAAATTTGTTTGGCATAGTTCTAACAGTTCAACTAGGCAGTCAGTACTGTTTCCCACTCATTTACCCATCTAGGTCTTTTCAAATTTGTAATGAAATTGGGGGGGTACCAAACGAAAAGAGTGCCGTGACACTACGTTCTTAACACAGTTGATTTTATGTTCCCTCCTACAGTAATCATAGTAATATAATATGATTATATAAATATATATACATAATTAAGAGAGTTTATAGCGTTCCTAGAACAAACACGTGACAGAATTTTACTCGTATATAAATTGTATATATAAACATACGTACACATATTTATATGCATTGCTTATAATTATTTCAGATAAACAGCTGATTGTTGCTCTGTTACAGCAGTAGCTGCACAACTCAGCAAAGTGTAGGATTCGATCAGGCCCAGGTGCCTTCTTTAGATGGTACTTGGCTTTGACATAACTTAATTCGTCTATTTTAATGGGACTATCAAGCTCCGAATTTTCCACAAACGGTTCTGCGAATTTTATTGCTTTACTATTGACGCAAGGGTAAAAAAAGTAACTTTAAAAGAGCTATGTACTTCTTTCTGCGAACAATTCGGACCAACTAATATTTTGTCTTCTCCTAAAAGAATTTAGAATAGACCGAAATTTCACCGTATCTCTCATATTGTTTATTAGTTCAACGATCGCATTTTCATAATAAGATTTAAATTTACAATTGTTTTATTACTGATATGTACAACTGCTTAGTAATATAGCAATTACTATTTCTACTGATTTCTAAAAGTTTATAAGATTTTCTCCTCAGTTTATTTTTAGTTTTCGGAGGCCACTTGGTTTTCATCAGGCAAATTAGGCTCAGTCAGAATGTAATGCTCAATGTTACATTTATAGTTTTTTTTTTTTTTTTTTTGCATCTTACGATAAAAAGGTTGGCTTAGGCATTAAAATTTCGCCATCAAACTTAGCTAAATTTCTACGTACACCTATGTCTAGACTTTGTTTTATTGGCATGTGATCAGAGTATTGTTCGGCCAAGACCTCGAAATTGTTTACAAGAGGCAAACGATTATGTGGGACGCAGAACAAATCTACTGTTCAACACCCTCTTGCTTCATAATTAGTTAGCTGGCTTCATCATCTCCTTTAGTCCTTCCGTTAATTATAAAAACATTGTTTTCCCATCACAAAACTCTACTAATTTTAAACCTTCACATATAAGTTTTTTTTTTTTTATCCTTACTTATTTTNTGTTTCCCTGGCACGGGAACTATACCAGTATCCTTTGTTTCCCTGACACGGGAACTATACCAGTATCCTTTGTTTCCCTGACACGGGAACTATACCAGTATCCTTTGTTTCCCTGACACGGGAACTATACCAGTATCCTTTGTTTCCCTGGCACGGCATAGAACCTTTATTACATCAACATACCAACCAAACTAGGAGCTTTTTTTCATTATTGTTACCTCCTATGGGAAATGCTTGAATAACCGAAATCCGTCCATTAATTTCCAGGAAGTCCTTACATTTATATAATACCAGTTAATGTAGTCAGGATCTCTGGCAGACCTTAAAATTGTAATTTGTCTTGCCGAGAGCGATTTTCCAGATCTATGACATAGTTTTAATCGTGTATACTCTTTATTAAGCTCAGCTGTTTTCACTTTTAGTTCTGTATTTTCATTTAGAGTTTTGTCGATTTATTCAGTTAACAGATATACATGTTGCTAGGTAAGCTTCCTGTGACAATTCTGTTTGAATGCGGAAATGATGCGTTTTGTATTATTTAGCCATGTCGATGGGTTTCCGTTCCAAGACGACTCCTCCGTTTCTTCACTCCCACTACCGTACTGATTTATTAGCCGAGCTTTCTGCTGAATCTTTACTGCGCCTTCTCTTTTTATCTCTAATCCCCTCTGGGCTAAAATATTTGTTAATTCTTTCCTGACTCTTTGATTTTCCTGATTTTTTTTTTAATACAAAAATATAACTGACAACAGGCAAACAGACTTGTTCGTGTATCGTTCAACAATATAGAATTGTCCAAAACTAAAACATAAATAAATGAGTATTCCCGATAAAATTATACGAAATATTTTAAATAAATTATTTACTTGAGAGTGACACGGGAACTATACCAGTATCCTTTGTAAAATACTTTCAGGAAGAATTTGTAAATTACAATTATACTATTATTATTATCAATATGCAATCCATTATTCCCTTTCGAGCGTAAAATTCACAAATATTTATAAAATCCAGATTCCATTAATTACAATTTAGATAAACAGGTAAAAAATATGTTTTCCTACAGTTGACCGATGTGGTTGTTATCGCTCACAAAATAGTACGCAAAACAGAGGATTCCTGCACTTACTACTTTACCGCACTCGTTTTACTTTACCGCACTCCAGTGTTCCAACTTACGAACATACAGAACTTAAATCTAAACAAAGATTTAATAATCTTAATTATAATTATAATAAAAATGACAACTAATGGTTATTTTTTGACTAACTTCACGATTTAAACAATATATATCAAATATAAAAATGTTGAAGTATAAAAAGTGAAGATAAAAAATCTAAAATAAAGAATGAAATGTGATGAGTAAGGGTTATGATGAGCAATAAGTTTGCAAAAAATAATCCGGCAAAAAAGGCAACACTGTCTATAAGCAGAACAGCTGGTTTACTTGATATTGTAAAACCTTTTATACATGTTAACAAACACTCTATTATTTTCAATTTATTTACAGATTAAAAACTAACTGCAGGAAAAATGTAATGAGCAATTCGAGCTTAAAGTGTCTTTGCTGCACTCGAGAAACCTTTCC
>KZ653879.1:0-11426 GCA_001010745.2 Gerris buenoi | reverse complement strand
AACTATAGCGCAAAATAATTACATTATAAATAAATTTAAAAGGGAATAAACTAAAAAAAAAAAAAGTTTTATTATATTCTATTATTAAAGATAAGCAATAGATGTATTTTATCGTATAATAATTGAAATAATTTGAAACTGACATATAATTAAATGATTATTTCATTAATATACTTTGTTTATGCACGTATAAACATGTACGTATATATATATATACATGAATACATGCAGTATAAAAGTACAATGGATTTTAACTATCGGAGATACTATATACTATAGGTACTATACTAGTTATAATTAATTTAATTAATGTGATTGAATTAATATTTAATAAGTCACTTACGATTAAAATAATCTATTTTTCTGCTTAAATTAAATTGATAATACATAAATATTTGTTTTGCATCTGTATACATGTTTGCTGAACATCGTGTAATTTTTTTATTTATTTAATTTTATCATTATTTCATATATCAAATTAATATTTAAATTTTGTTTTACTTACGTGAATTAGATGCGAGGGCATTGAAAAAGCAGATGAGGTAAACGGCTCTAGGGAGCATGTCGGCTGGTTTGTTTTATTTACGTGAGGGCGCGAACATTTCGCCGGAGGACACGAGGGTCGGGAGTAGCACTGGTAACGGAGGGAACGCGATAATCAAGGGCTCGCGGCCGTCTAGCGGCCTCGGCCCCCCTGCCTTCAATTTATACCCTGCTGTACGTACCGCCGCCGCTTGGCACCGCCACCTCTTCCACTCCCTCCTCACCCTCCGCCTCCCTAACTTAATCATTCGTCCTTAATTAACTATTAATTATAGGCTGAGGGGAGGAGGAGAAGCGGAAAAACCGGACCTCGGCCTCCCAAACTGCTTTAAGCTTCTTTTTGTCTGTTCCGTAGCTTCGATCTGTCTCAGATATAGTTCCGAGATTCCCCTTCTTTCCGTCACGAAAATTAGCTTGAAAGCTAAAAAAATAAGTTTAAGATTACCTGGATGACAACCTTTCGATTTTTTCCCCTCACTTTAAAAAGCTTTTCACAGACTCTTATCACAATTGTCAAATTTGTCAGCGTCTCATTAAAAAACAATGTTTATTCATTCGACTTTTCCGTAAGATAATATTTTGTCACTACAGTTAGTAAATTGACGGTAATTACCAAATACATCGACATAACGTAGTTTTATTTATTCTTATTCTCTGTACGGACATATTTTTTTAAAAAGACCCAGAAACCGTCTTAAAACCTGTGTAAAAATAGTTTGAAAACTGTTTTTCATTTTTTATTATTGCTGAAGATAACCTCTCATTTCTTAGTATTGAATTACGAGCCTTAAAACGTTATATTAGATCTACAAATGACTCTATTTAAGTTTGCATTTGGTCTCTTTTATTATGAAACACTCGTATTTAAAAATATTGGAGGTAATATTAGTTTGGTTAAACAAAGCAGTGTGATTAATGAGTTAATTGGTTTGCGTGGATCTAGTCCCTGTGATGGCTATTTACAGCCAGATTCATTAAACAGCAAAGTAAAGATGGGTTCATTGCAGGAAGCCACACATCTAGCACGGTTTTAAAAAACAAATACAACCGGAGTGGCGCCAGGCACAAGTGCAGTGGAGTGACGCCAGGGACAAGTGCAGTGGAGGGACGCCAGGGACAAGTGCAGTGGAGTAACGCCAGGCACAAGTGCAGTGGAGTGACGCCAGGGACAAGTGCAGTGGAGTAACGCCAGGCACAAGTGCAGTGGAGTGACGCCAGGGACAAGTGCAGTGGAGTGACGCAAGGCACTACTAGGTTATACGAGGAAGAGGATGAAACTCCTTTTGACATTTATAGCAGATGTCCTGCGTTAACTTGGCTGAGGTAGGAAACTTTTGGCTTGGTCAATCTGCTCATTCCCACCAATCAGGCTTTTTCTCACCGAGGTGATCACTTTCATTGGGTCTGGTCAGAAGATAAAGTATATACTGTAAAACAGGTTGAATGAACGACATGAGAATGAGAGGTCTTTCAGCTTCTGCCTTTTTAAGACCCTGGAGAAAAGAAAGTTTTTGATAATATTGCAGCGGCAATGAAATTTTAAATACAGGACAATCTATAGCTAAATAATTGTTAACAATCTGTTTATCTAACTCCCTTCTTTCTAATTTATTAGTTAATAATTCTAGTTAATTTATAGGTTATTAGTTATTCGTTGTCTAGGGGGCTAATGGGGGTGGCGGTGGCAGTGTAACCTGATGCCAGATCGTAAGAAATAAAGGTGAGTGCCTTTATTTCTTACAGCCACGTCAAGTCTCGGTCAACGCTTTCTCGTAGCATTTTATGCGGGCGCCCCTGTTAAGTAACTTCTTAGTTAACAACGGAGATAGACCATAGACGAAGCTGGCACCCGAGATAGGCAGATGTCAGCATTACTAATACATTCTATCCACTGACATCCACATATAAAACACAGTCAAAGGGCAGTACAGGCGTGCTACTGGGGAGAGTAGCGACTCCCGGACTACCTAGCAAACAACCACAGTGAAAAGCAGACTTCACCTCCCACAGGTCACAAAAGACCTCAAAATTGAAAGCCCCCCAACATAGATGACACAACTTTTAAGGTCATCTATCGGAGGGAGGCTCCATTGCCAACCAAAATAGGAATAAATATAATGGAGGAAGAAAAACATGATCCAGAGGAGATAAGGTAAGAGATGCATTTTAGGAGCAGAATTCTGCCGTGCTAAGCCAAAAAACCGTATCTACAGTTTTTTTGGACAAAAAAGTTTTGAGATAATCGACTTTAAAGTTTAAAGGCATATTACTCCCTTATTATTCGACCGATTTTTTATTATCTTATATTAATGAATTAAGAATTTTATTCTCTTTAGAGCCACATTTGTTTTACCTAAGTTTAATAAATACATTTTTGGGGGGATCAAATTTATGAAAACACCTGTAGATAGTGTTTTTCTATCTGAATATAACAGGTTTAACATAACTGTGGTGTAAGTTGACTGTGATTTCAGAAGCGAAATTACCGTATCTACCGTCAGATACGGTCTTTTTCCTTCTGATTTGTCACTTAAGGCAATTTCGCTTAGTAAATTGTCCTTAAATACAAAAACCTTAACTAAAAATCTCTGTTTTCTTGTATTTAGGATGAAGATACGGCTTCGGGACCATCAAAAACGGCAAAAACGACCCCCCAAAACCCTGAATATGTCAAAACCTTATTTTCGACCAAAATGACAGATACGGTTTTTTGGCTTAGCACGGCAGAATTCCGGGGGCCACGGAATAGAAATTGGACCACATCTCTGGAGGGCCAGGAAACTTGCGCATCGTGATGTGGATCCCAAGATCCTCAGTTAAGGCCCTCGACGAAGTTAGATGGCGGGTCTTCTTGGATCTCGGTGTCGGTGCATCGGTCCGAGGAGTACCGGCCTCAACGAGGCAAACTTCCACCTCTGAGGGAGAAAGTAGAAGGGATGACGCCAGTGACAGACCACACAAAGAAGGTGGAAGCCACACTTAAAACCAAAAGTAAAATGATAAAGGTAAATCACATTAATCTACAACATAGTCAAGACGAGAGGGTAAAATGGAGTAAGCCTGCATATAATTTCAAGCAGGGAGACCTTGTCTTGATTAAGGAGAGCATAGCACCTCGTTTGCGTTGGCCAATTGGCAGAATTTTAGAAGTTTTCCCTGTGCACGATGGTATTGTAAGGGTTGCGTTAGTTCCATCTTGTAGTTCCACGCTGAAACGTCCAGTCAATAAACTCGTTCCTCTTTTTATGATAGATGAGGATACTCCTCCTTTTAGGAAATCTGGTTTAGAGCAATCTTAATTTTTTGAACTCCTAAATAATTAAAAATTTTCTTTGTAAATTTTGGTAGGCGGTATGTTGGAGACCAACAGTTTTTACTTATATTTTTTACCTTATTATTATACTGTATTCTTTTCTTTAAAAATGGCACTATTTAGCACACGATTTCTTCAAACCGACACATCACTTTCTACGTTCAAACTCACTTTCTTCTCTAAAATTACGTTCAATTTGACATTTGTTTATAAATAACGTAAGAAGATTGTTTACCGGGATAAACACGATGCAACCTTTTCGCCGTTACGTTCAGAAAGGACATCACTCTTCGCTGGAATTCGGATATCTTTTCCCAGACGTACTTACGTAATGCATAGCGCTAGCGTAAGGAATCCATAACATATGTTCTACGCACTCGACTTCAGGATTTGCTAGCAGACACATCGCTTCGCTTGGTACAAGCGTTCCGGACACGTGCACGTGTCTCCAATTCATGTCTCATTAATTACTTAATTTAGTCTCAGGGCCCTCAGCTACATCTTTTACTCAACTTAAATCACATCTTCTCTTCTCATCGAGTCCAGGAAGAAGACGTAGGAACTTACCCTACGTCGCGGCATGCAGCCAGGCACCACGGCTAAGTACATTTAATTCATTATCTCATTTTTATGTATCATTATTTTAACTTCAGTGTGAATGTGTGCGTGAATGATTGTTTTGGTGTGAAACAATTTTGTCCTTTTTTGTGTAACTTAACTTAACTTTTAACTTGTATGAATTCGTGTGTGAATGAGCTTCACTTTCATTAAATTCACCTTTTATTATGAATAAACACCTGGTTTCGGAATAAATACAGACAATTTATCTGTAATTTAACTTCAATTTAATTTTAACAATTCATGTAAAACAACTGCTGGTAACTAATTTACTCATCGTGGCGTATGCCACTTATTATTTATTTGTTATTTATTTTCATATTATAATGCTCGTTCGTTAAACCTATCTTTTGTTCGTATTTATTTATTTTCCTTTTTAAGGTGGTCCTTTGGGTATTATATTTAAATCGATTCAGACAGTTATTTTTTTTGGAAATCAAGTATCTTAGATCCTCATATAAGGTGTGAACTCTACAAGCCTAACAATTAGCGCTACCCACGAGACGACTGGCCATAGTCCAGGATATCTGAACTTCGGAAGGAGGATGTGCAGTTCAGGAACACAACACGACTCACCCAACCAAGAAATGGAGGGAGATGAGCCATTCAGGAACGTCACACCAACCGGGACCATTTGCTAGCAATTTTTTTGAGGACGTTATTTGGCGTCTTCAAAGAGCTCATGAAAAGCAGGAAGTTAGATATAATCTCCGTCGACGAGCAGCCATGCTGGCTAAAGGACAGATAGTTTGGAGGGAAACATACCCCCATTCAAACGCGGCATATTATTATTCTGCGAAGTTAGCACCACGCTATGAGCGAGCATTGTCCGGCGGAAGATTTCACCAGTAACCTACGAGGTAGAAAAAGAATCAAGGCGGCGGCTTGGTACCTGGCACATCAAGGACCTCAAGACGTCTCAGCAGGATGAGCCTGACATCTCGGAGGACCTTACCTGAATGTTCCCTTCCACTTCCTTATCTCTTTACCTAATCTTTAATTCCGTTTTTCCTCCTACCCTTCACCATACTCATACCCATAATGTTATTGTTTTGTATAATTTAAAGAACCATCGGTTTTGTTCATTGTAAAAGGAAAAAAAAAAAACTTTGTCCACCGGTAATCTCAACCTTAGCCAGGGAATCAGTCGGTGTGGAACCTTGAGAGTGTCACGATCGTGCGTATCAGTCTGAACTCTGAGTACGCCGCTTGCTCATCTATGTTGGACTAACTCCCCTGCATCCCTCAACTAGTGGAGGGCGATTTGGCCCATTGAGGATAGATCGGAGCATAAGAAGCGTACGGAGGAGAGTGCCCGACCTGAGGAGAGGATTCGAGGAGGAATCCGATCTCACGCAAAAATAGCGGATGTTCCTGGCTAATGGTGACCTGCCTGCCCCGACTCGCTGTGACCGACACTTCGGCTGACGACGACACCATAACGACCGCAATAATTATTTATCTGGCCGGTACAATTTATTTACTTTATTAATTTATTATTATTTGGTGCGCACCCGTTGGGTTTTCTCAGTTGTTAGATTTTTATAGGTTTTTATGTATATATTTATATACGTTGTCGATTAATATTTAGTTAGGTTATAATTTTTGGATGTCAGTCTGGTTCATCATAGGTGTACCTTAATTTAAATTAATTTATTGGGTCTTATCCGGTAGTGTAGACCGGTTATTTGGGGTTAATTTCTTCTTTTTTTTTGTATGTAATTAATTTATACTTTATCTTCTTCCACCTGCAAAAATAAATTTGAAATTATTGAAAATTTCGTAAGTGTTCCTTATATTATGCTGATAGAAGGGTTTCCTTGTCTGCCCTCTACCCTGTTTTCCGGACTTCTAAATTAAATCCTTTTTCCTCCTAATTAAACAACCTTCTCCCTATTTATTGGCCTCCCCCACGACCACCGCCAACTGAGCAGCGGCATGTAAACAAAACTTAACAATGTTTTCCATTTCAAACAAACATACAGACTACCTCTTGGTATATATCTTTTTCATCCAAATGTTTCTATAACAGTCTTAGTTGGAGTTATTTCAGATAGTCCAAGATAACGAGCATCTCTCATAGACAAAACATTCACTTGATCTCCCGTATCAAGTTTAATTTTAAGATTTTTATTATTACACATAATATTTTCAAGCCAGACATCTCCTTAACGTTAAAGATACTGCTAACAACCCTAGACTAAACACATTTTCCGTGTCACCATCAATATCATTACTCACTAGATTACGAGACTCTTCCTCGTTCAATTCTCGAACTGTCTTTACGGACGGACCAGACAAATTTTTACACACGGCTTCGGAGTGATTCTGGCGCATATAGTTGTAACATTTCTTACCAAAAGCGGGACGACGCACAGTGGTGCCAAATAGCCATTTTTGCGAAAAAACCTAATTTTCGGAAAATTTTTAATTTTTTCGCCACAAACTGAAACAAATAATTACAAATCACAATTTACCATAAAAATAATTCCTTCCCAGCAGGGAATTGAACCCAAACTCCTGAAATTACGGTTATTTTTTTAGGAACTAGATTTTTCCCGAAAAAATTGCCCATATATGGTTTGATTCGTATTTGTATGGGCTACATTTAATTTATTTTTTTTTTTTATATATATATACAAAATAATTTGAACAGTTTTCAAGAAATCAGTTTCTCATAGAGTTTTTGATGGTTAGCATCCCATATTTGGAGCTTAAAATCATGTCTCGATTCTACCTGGGGGTATGATTTTTCTGAATATGAATGCGAAATTGGCCCAGTAATTTAGGTTCGACACCTCTGCAAAGACTACAGTTGACAGAATACAAACCATTTTTTTGAAAACAACTTTTTTGGACTCAAGAGACCTTAAATTGTATAAATCCATCATTTGTGCTTTTCACGATACTTTTCTCTTTATATATAGCACGTATATAAGCGAATAAATACTTTAAAAAATAACAGACTCCGAATATTTAAACAATTTGAAAATATCTACAAATAATAGTTTTAACGCCCAAGAACTTTGAATGATAACCTAAATTCAGTGGCGGGCCAAAAAGGTGGGGGTCGAAAGGGTTGGACCCCCCCCCCCCCTTCAGGGCCTCTAAGAAAATAAGAAAATACTATTCATTTATAGGAAATACTGGTGAGGAAAGCGATTAAAGTATATTTTTTGTTCATAAAAACAAGTGATAAGTTAAGTTTTTCTTAAGGACTATACTATATATGTATAGATATGAAATCCAAACGGGCAGATTAGGGCAGCTGATTCTTTTTGTAAGTTGTTCATAAGGTCCTACAGAATAGATTAATGTGAATTATAACATGACGAAATATGACGTTAATAAGTTATACTCTAGGAAATCCTAACTAAACCTCTATAAAACATTAAATGTAACACAACTTACAAAGATGGATTTTTTTAATTTTTAATTTTTTTTTCGTCCAGTGATGCTTAGCCAGTGTTTTTGAAGTATTAATAAGTACAAATATTGGTCTATAACCATAATTTTAATTTTTCTTCGAACAAATAAAAATAAATCAAAATATCAAATCTGTATGTGTTATTTTGCAATATTTCTGCAATGCAACAAACATGAACTTTGAAAGCTCCTGACTGAATACATGAATGACTTATTGCCGATAATGAGGTTGAAACATGCTAATTAGCTATCCTATATTGCCAAAATAACAAAAACATTTTTTTTGGAAATCTTCAAAAAAATAGGTTTTTTCGCCTGAGGCACCACTGTGCGACGCCCTCTTAAATGTGATAACCCACACCATCTGCAATCAGTAATCTGATTCTGATTGTTGCTTCTAACTTTTGCATTAAAGGCATGTACAGTCACTTCCTCATGAACACCATTTTGAACTGACTGCATGACTTCTAATCTTTCCCTGGTTACCTCTCCATTACCTCTTATATCAATAGCTTGCTCCAAAGTCAGTTCTTTTTCCTTTAACAGACCTTTCCTGACACTAACATCCCTAATTCCATACACGATCGAATCACGGCTCTGGGATCCTTATGTGCTGCGCCATGTAAAATAAGCATAAATCAATACGCAATTTATTGAAACCCACTATGAAACTGTATTATATAACATCATGACGAGATTACAATATGCCAAAACTATTTATAACAATGCAATCAACCCAGGTTCATTCACTCCAAGCGACATTAATCCAACCTCACAACAACACTTAAAAAAACTAACAAATAAATAACTATGACGAGCGGATATAAACTCCACTCGTAACAATTTTCATCATGACAGTCATAAGTTATTGCTTATTTATGAGAGAATTATACGAGCAATTGTAGGTATTACGGGATTTATAATTCATACCCTTATATTATTTTGGATTTCATCTTTACATTTTGGTTCTTCTTGATATTCTGTTGGTTTTTATTGTCTTATACTTCACTTTGCATTTGGTTGACGCATACTCCTCCTCGACGGCTGACGCACAAAACTCGGCACTGTCATAGTGACCAACTACAAAAATGTATATTATGTAAATCTGAAAAGGTCCAGATCGGTACACAGGGGTACGGGGTACGGGGTAGAAAAGTTGAAATATTGTTGTTAAGTTCACTTTTGTCATATTTTCATTTAAGAGGGACGTAAAATAGAAAACCGTAAAAAAATGATTATAAATTAGAAATAATACTATTTTTAATCCGACTTGAGCTGTTTATATTTAAAAAGTTTATTGTTTAAGATTAAAATGTACACCTCAGTTGAATATTGGAAGCATGCAACTACATTGCAGACCTAGTTTAGTCATTTTTTGCAGAATATGTAAATTTATAATTATTTAACATCAATTTCAATAAGGTATTTATTTAGTAATTTAAAATAGTATAAGCCCTAGTAAAATAATTGGTTTTTGGGTTGTTAGTACTTAGTTAAATGTTATTAAAAAATTAATTGATGTTAATTGGCTAATTATAGTGGCCAGTAAAAGTTAATTATTTCTATGCTATTATCATTATTTACACTGCCTCTTATTCTAATTATTAAAAACTGCATATACCTCTGATTCTCGTATTATGTATAGAAATACCCCTAACCTGACCCTCCTTTCCTTTCCCTCTTCAATCGATATTGTTGGATTATTTGTATTGTGTATATATTATTATTATTATTATTTATTTATTTATTTTTTTTTTTGGAACCATTCAATTAATAAACCACCCCTAACAAACCCCCAGGAATATGAACCCTAGAAATAAAAATCTTGTTACATAGACAAAAGGTAATTAATACATATTCGAAAATATTAAAGAAAAATACTTTAGGCACATTCTCGCGGCGCTCGCTGTAACTATTAATTGTTTAGTTCAAAAGCAAACCGAGAGATACCGTTAGTATAGGCAACAGGCACCATGACGACTCTTGAAATGAAACCTATAGCTTACCAACAGCACTTGAAGCAAATTGTAACCGTAATTGCACATTATATTTCAAGTATATAGCCTGTAGGCTGTAAGTCACACTAATTTGTTTTGTCAGCCTGTTCATTTCATATTTTAACTTCAATATTTACCTACTTAAAAGCATTTTAAGCTCATTTGCTAAAATCTAAAAAAAAAAACTGCCTTATAATATGACAAGTGTTTACTCTGTGGCAAACACTTTCACTCGTTTATTTATTTAATTATTTAAACAACGACACGTATCTTACGTAAAAAACACGTATCTTACAAATTAAATTCTTTCACACGAACAACCAAGATAATTATTGTGAAAACAAGTTGTTGATAAACATTGGTGAACAATTAGCTAGTCTCGAATCAGAATCCAAGTACACAATGATAAATAAACAATACAGTTTACATTACAATACACAACTAAAAGTCTTTTGGGCATTACTTCACGCAACTATGTTATTCCTCCTCCTTAAATGTAACACGTAAGATGGTTGTAATTTCTAAGACGATTCCATCACAGTCATCACATCACTTCAGGGGATTTAACCGGTCGCTACATTTCCTAGACATCTACCCCGTTCCGTGACTAGCCGGAATAGAGTAGTTGTTCTTCTAGGGCTACCTTTCCCTACTACCCGCGGATCCAGGTTCCACCGATCACGGGGTACTCCCGTGGTCGCACACCTGAAGGAAAACCACCTTCGGACCTCGACCGCCGGGCGAGCACCACGTTCGGCCTCCGACCTTGACCCCGTGCCGCGATGATCACTACGTCCGGCCCTCGACCCCATGTCATCGTCGGTTTACCACCTTCGAACTTTACCTTTATGGGGTATTCAGATTTTCCAATTCCAATTTATGAGAAACACCAAGGGATGTGCCACGTAAGCCAACGTCACTAAGATGTTGGCTCGGCTTACGCCATGTCCTGCATCGTTTCGTCGCTACCGACTCATCAGGGGCCCGACGATGCCCACCCAACTCTGGACCTATAATCGGCTCAAGAAGATAAGATATAGGAATTATCAGAGACGAGCGTGCTCTCACACCGCCATTCTTGCTTGGCTGGCAAAACACATCTGCAATGTAATACCGTGATTTTTCTCACTGCAATATGGTATACAATTTGTGTTAGTGAGAGACACCTTGGGATGTGCCACGTAAGCGTGGCACATAGGAACTGTTCCAACACCAGACATTGATAATTTGATAATTTGACACCAGACATTGATAATTCCTATTTCTTATCTTATCTTATCCGGTATAGGTCCAGAGTTGGGTGGCCATCGTTCATAATTATAAAGAATGTTTTCTGTGTTGTTTATTTAATTTTTTATCTCTTGTTAAATAGTAATACTGTGTTTTTTATTTTTGTAAAATTGTTAAAAAACTATCTTTTTGAAACAGTTATGATGTCATTAAAAGAAATGCATTTAGTTAATTATTACCTACTAACAACCCCCGCTATTTTCTTACCAAAATATATCAGTAGTATTCATTTATTAATA
>KZ653878.1:22920-33865 GCA_001010745.2 Gerris buenoi | reverse complement strand
GGGGGGGGGACCTTTTTAACTGCAAGCTAATAAACAGATAAAACATTTTCTATTGGATCTTTAGTGGGTTCATTCAGCAAAGCCCTTAAGTATAGAATGTCTTTGTTCCTTCTTTCTCTCGCTGGAGACTTAAAGAGAAATGGAACTCATTAAATACCACTTTATACGGAAACAGGTGGTTCTGAAAGGTTTTCTAAAGAAAACATGAAAAGTGCCAAGTAGGGAAAGAACTTGATACTGGAGAGAGTTTCATTTTTTCCCAAGAAAGTAACAATTTAAACTACTATTCATAGCAAATACCCATAACAATTTTAATCGTTCCTAAAAAATTAAATACATCAGCGCTAATAATATATTAAATTGGACACACTGAATATTTTGGTGCTTCTTTATGAGATTAAGGAAACAATGTTTTATGAAAACTAAAATTCTTTCTTATCAATGGATGAAGGTGAACTTTAACATCTCATCTCATCCGGAGTCAAATAATTTATTGATAAAACAAATAAAGCATTTTTAATTTATTCGATTTCAAAATGTTACAGGACCGAACACTTGATGGGCTGTGAAACCTCGGATGATGATCAAATAAAACTTTGATAAACTAGGTCCACGGTATTGTTTACCCTTAAACAAATGGGGAACAAAAATGAGGTGTTTCTCTCTCCTCTTGCCTACAACTAAATCAAAGTGTCAAAGTGCATCTCTCAACCACATGTTAACGAAATAAACGTCTTTTGAATTTGATAACAGCAATGGCACTAAAACCGAAATTACATCTTCGCTCTTAAAACCTGTCACAATTATTTCTATGTCGTTTGAATCGACAAAATTATTCTCAGAATCAGGACCGAATGAACAGACATTTTTAAAAATAATAAGATTGTAATAAAATTTTTACATTATCGGTAGAAATAATCATCATTTTGGCTATTTCTTTTCTTTACATACATACATACAAATGTATGTATGTATGCCGTATGTATATATGTTTGTTCGGGACAAATCTTGCAACTAAATTTTAATGCAGTTATCCTCGACCGATTGTTTAGTTCGGATGAAAATACATGGTTAGCTAAGTGACAGGCAGCAACAGGTGGCCGACTAGTTATTATTTAAGCATGCCCATGATACCCATCAAATCAAAGGGTTTCTCAGAAAAATAGAAATAAAAGCTTGAATTTTAACATTTATTTGTTTTTATAATCAACTTATTTACTTTTTAATTGACATAACAACAGGTGCAAGAATGATATGGTAAGTTGAGGTTATTCCTTATAAATATGACAGAATGACTATTATGTTACATCGATTTAATGATAATTGGGAAGATGTCTGACCAAACTACCGAACTGAGAATGTAACCCAGAGTCTTCTAAGTGTTTGGCTTTCAGTGGCAGTCACATTTCTTGGTTTGACTCAACATCTATTCTTCTTCTCATTTAAATACCATAATGTTTATAATGAATCGTTTATATTACCTGTTGAAAAAAACTACCGTCTATCCCAAACGAGAGTTGACAGCGCAGCAAATGGGTTGGGGAGCCAATGAGAGCTCAAGATTTCCCCGGACAAAAGGTCGGGCCAACTAGACAAAGATAAATGTCTCTAGTGGAGGGGAGATGCCCCCTAACCACAGACCTAGTGGCTTTATTTCCCTCGTAGAGGTTGGCCAATCTGTGTGACATTCGATTTCCCGTGCTGTTAACGCACTAAATCTCGTTTGGGACAGACTGTAAAGGTCTGATTTATAATTAATTAAAAATTAAGATATAGACCAATAAACCTATATTTTATTTTGTGTTTTATTTCTTTCAACAAATGTTATAAACGATTTATAATGTTTCACTACCACAAAATCTCAGTCATTACAACCAACTCCAACTCTTATATTTGTTCAAAGGCAGAATGATAAAACTGTATCTATAAACTGGAGGCCCTACTTTAGTCTGCATACAATTTTCGTAATAGTTTTCTAGAAAAGGAATAATTTTACACTCTCGACACTGGAGGGATGCAACATTCAAATCTAATTCAATACATATATTCCTCCCTCGTTGTAATTATTTACTAGCAACTGTACCTGATTATAAAGATCCTTCACATTACAAGATATTAGTACATATGTATATGAAAACAAGTTATATCTCCAATAAAAAAGTTACAAGTTAAACATAAATAATTAAATTTATATAAAAAAAATATTAGCTTATAATGTAATGGATAATTAAAAGTAAACAAGTGTAATATTTGTTCCTATTTTGTATTGATTATAATTTACTTTGAGACTCCTTTCATTCATTTTACGGAAAATTATTTTTCACCCTATAATTACCGTTGTTAAAGAAGTTTCGATTAAAATATAAACATTTCTTAGTTGGGGAGATAGAAACGTAAAAATTATATAAAAGTTTTATCCCAGGTATTTATCATTTCAATTCAAAGAAAACATATATAACACATCGAAAAATATAAATGGCCCTCATTGGTTACATTTCTTTTTAATAAACTTAATTTTGATTAACAATGGCACAAACATGGAGATAATGTACGAGTATGGCCAAAATGGTTATCAAAAGAATCAAAGTACACTAACTTTACAGGTATTGATCCATTCATTATCAGAGATAGCTTATCTGAAACTGATAACATCTTAATAATATTTTCTATCATAATACTACCTTCTAATAAACACGTTTTGGTTGGAATAACCTCATTCTAAACAATACATTTTTGTTCCTAAATCCTGTAAGGAGACTAACTGATAATACTTATTTCTTTAGATAACAATCACTGGCTTTCTCATAATAAAAAAGTCTGAAAAAATAAATATAAAATATCACACAATTATTACTATTTTATATTATTTAATGAAGATATGATTTCCATCATGTAATAATAAAGAATACGATAGAAAATTAAAATATTAACAAATTATTGATGATCAAAATTTATTAGGTAATTTTATTTTTTATAAACAATTATTATTGATCTTCTTAATATTTGTTAAAGATAAAAAAATAATAATAATAATACAGGTCATTAACAAATATTTAAAACAAGATATATATAAAAACTAAATTGTGAAGCAATTAATGAATTACATTTAATAAACAATAATAAATTAAATTTAAAATAATAGAAAATAAATTTAAATGCAGAAATTTGTGCCCTCAGTCGTTTATATGTGGTTTAAAGTAAAATGTTTATAAATATAAATACATTATTTACTTATTTCAAATGGTTAAATTTATTTATGATTACAATGAAATGACATGAAGATTTTTATACGTTTTTTAATTAAAATATATGGAATTTGTTTTTTTAAGTCGTCAAATAGTTAAATTGGAAGGTGAAGGGATGGGACGAGTAAAGTGACCGGTAAATATTACGCATCTCTGGAAAAAACAATTAAAAAAGACATAAGATTAATCAATGACATTCTGTTTGATAAAAAATAATTGAATATTCTACTTATTTACTACGATGAGTTTCAAATGTAATAAAATACAATTATTTACAAAGGAGAGTAATACACTAATAATTATTTAAACAAACATAATATGATACATATTATAAAAGCTATTTACAGGTAAATAAAATACACCGTGTAGGAAACTAATAATTTATGTGGATTTAATAAATTATCCCTCAACGAAAACTACCAAATTTATTTATTTTATTTTACAAAGCCTTAATAGTCAGTTTACGTGGAGAGAAAATTTATACGACTCATTAACATGGTCATCTTATAATAGGTCAACCTATAATAGTTCAGAGTTCCTAACAACAGGTGATAACTAATTTTTCACTCTATGGTATGACTAAATAGGAAAAAAGGGCCAAACATACAGTTATTTACAACTATATTTATAAAATACTCATCTGATTTTTATGATAGTTGGATGGTTTACCAAAATAAGCCCGAAGATAACTCCAGATAAAATTCAACCGTCTTGGCCCGTTAAATTTTGCTAAATAGATACTTTAATTCATATAAAAAATCAAACCAATTTTGACAGCTTTAAAAACTGGGGGGGGGGGGGGNTCTGGCCCCCACAAAATTTTGGAGAGAAAGGAGACAGGTTATAAAATCTCGATTCCAGGAAGAGAAGTCTGGGTATCAATCAACCGGCTTAAACCAGCTTATATTTTAGCAGAGTTAAGAGATGACAATTCTCCGAACAGCAAGCCTCCTGATATCCGGAGAGTGACCTTCGCCCTCTGAATCAATCCTTGCATCACAGAGGGAGGGGGAATATTGTAGCTACCTTGTACCTACTTGATTTGACAACTGACATAAGTCAATAATATTGTAAATATGTTAAAATATAAATCAGTATAGTTTCAATCCGCTATACAGTATTTGAGAAATGTATTCTCCTTTTCCATTAGAGAAAATTTTATTTTCTACTGACTTATGATTATAAATATTGTTATTATTGATTTAATTGATTAGTATACTCTTGTTGCTAGGATAACTTAAACTTATCTTATAGCTTTATCTTTATTTACTATCTTTTACTATATTATTCTATAATCTTATCCGTACTTTATATATTATCTTACTCTATATTATACTTAGTAAAACTTGGTAGGATTTTGTTTTCTATATTTTACTTTCTGGTTGTCTGTTTTTCGGGTTATTTTTCTTTTGGAACGACTTTTCTTTTTTATCATGGATCCAGAACGTCTCACAAAAGAACAACTAGAGTGGGAGCTTGCGTTGCGCGGCGTTACTGACTTGACCTTAGTCAGTGAAATGCGTAAAACTTTCCGACGTCTTAATAGTTTACCTTTCAGTGGAGTGTTACTTTCACCGTCTAAAAAGTCGAACTTTGATTTTGTATCTGAGATGGAGTATTGCAAGAAGATATACACCGAATTAGAGAAAATCGTCGAAAGTTATGCTGGTAGGCGAGGTGACTCCACTTGGCGGAAGGTCGAAACTGTATCCCTTCATATCTTAAATCGGTTACGCCACATCACCGCCGATAGTGAGGAGAGCGCTGCGGAACAATCTTCCATGATTCGAGAAATCTTAGAACTCACTGACGAGCTAAACAATAAGTGTCAACCTTCAACTAGAGGAGTAACTAGTCAAACTGTAGCTGGTGATGATGGTGTACAGGAACTTCCCTCGACACCTAACCAGGCAGGGGCTTCGACTCAGTTATTAACAAACCAACAGTGCACTCCTGTCGGTACGCTAACTGAGTTTGAGGAAAGCCGTGTCGACCTTCCAGCCTTGCAGCGGGCCTTAAGACCCACCATACCTGTAGCTAAATGGGGAGTCAGGTTCTCGGGTAATGTGACCGACTCAAGCTTGTCAAACTTTATTGAACGGATCGACGAATTGAAGACTGCCCGAGGCATGACTGATAAGGACTTATGGAATTCAGCTGTAGATCTTTTCGAAGGTTCTGCTTTAATTTGGTTTAGGGCTTATCGTGGTGAAATTGGATCGTGGGCTCAGTTGGTCAAGCGTTTAAAAGAGGAATTTCTCCCAGCTGACTATGACGATGCTCTATGGGACGAGATACGGAGTAGATCTCAGGGTCCTGACGAGTCGATAACAATCTACATAGCCACAATGATAAATTTGTTTAACCGTTTAACTGAGGCCCCTAAGGAATCAGAAAAGGTAAAAATTTTACTGAAGAATATCCTGCCGTTTTACCAAGAGAAATTAGGGTTACATATTGACTTGATAACGACTATTCAACAACTGACTGGCTACTGCAAGCGCCTCGAAGAATGCCGCCAACGAGTGGAACATTATAAAGCCCCTATTTCTGGAAAAAGAGACCTATTAGAACCCGACTTAGCCTACAAGAGCAAAAGAGATTCAGGGAAGGATTGGTCTCGCCCCAAGCAAGTCAGAGTCCATGAAGTTTCTGTGCCTAGTACTTCAAATGTTAAGGATAAGAAAGGCGTATCTTGCTGGAAGTGCGGAGAGGGTCATTTTTATAAAGACTGCCCTAAGCGTGAAAGAAAATGTTACGGTTGTGGAGCTCCAGGGATAATAAGACCAGACTGTCAAAGATGCTCTTCGTCGAAGAAGGGAAACTTAGCAGCGACCCGGAAGTAAGTGGTCGACTTCAGGGATCGCCGTTCAATTCTTATACGACCAGTGACGAATGGCTTAGTTGGTTGCGTCATGTTGCGGATTTCTGCAGACGGGTTCCCGAAGCGTCTTACATATTTACATACAACCCGTGTGATCCTCGTTACTACGTTGACGTCACCATTCTAGATATGAGATGTAGAGGTTTGTTAGACTCAGGTGCGTCGAGGAGCTTAATTGATCGGAAGTTTTGGGAGAAATTAAGAAGTAAAGGAGCTCACCTTCTGCCGGTTCTTGTTCGACATGTCGTTGTTGCGGATGGGAGTAGAACTGAAGTTCTTGGGCAGTGTGAATTAGAGATTCACTTAGAAGGTAGAACATGTTGTCTTGCAGTTCTAGTTGTTCCTAACTTATCACAGAGCATTATCCTAGGGATTGATTTTTGGAAGCAATTGGGAATTGTTCCTGATGTCAAAGGTGGTACCTGGGATTTTTCGCAAGTTCTTGCTGAGACTGCTGCGATGGAAACTGAGTGTGTTCCTACAACTCTCACCGAAGAACAAAATACCTTGCTGCAAGATATGCTGATGCGCTGTAGAAGTGAAAGTGGTAGAGGTCTTCGTACTACTCCCCTTGTCAAACATGTGATTGATACAGGGGATGCCACACCAATCAAACAGAGATATTACAACTTTTCTCCAATTTTAATGCAAGAGCTTTATAAGCAGATGGACGAGATGATTGAACAAGGGATTGTGAAGCCTTCGAAGAGCCCTTGGAGTTCACCGGTTCTCTTAGTGAAGAAAAAGAATAACACTTACCGGACGTGTGTTGATTTCCGAAAATTGAATAGAGTAACGAAAAGAGACGCATACCCTCTTCCTTGCGTAAACACCATCCTAGATATGCTGCGTAACGCTAAATACCTCTCGTCAATTGATCTTAAATCTGCTTATTGGCAGATCGAACTCGATGATGCATCAAAGGAGAAGACCGCCTTTGTTGTACCTGGTCGAGGTTTGTTTGAGTTCACCCGGATGCCGTTTGGGTTACACAACGCGCCTGCCACGTGGCAAAGACTCATAGATCGCGTCATTGGCTACGATTTACAGCCTTACGTGTTTGTGTACCTAGACGACATCATTATCGTGGCTCCTGATTTCGAAACTCACATGCGGGTCTTAGAAGAGGTTTTATGTCGTTTGAAGGCAGCTAACCTAACAATAAACGAAGAGAAGTCACACTTTTTCAAAAACAACCTTAAATACTTAGGTTACGTTGTTGACGGACGTGGACTTCACGTTGACTCTGACAAGGTTGCATCGATTTGTGAATATCTTCCTCCTCGGACTGTGCGCGGACTTCGCAGGTTCATTGGGATGTCTTCTTGGTACAGACGTTTCGTGCCCAACTTTGCTACCAGAATAGCCCCGTTGACTGCGATGACGAAGAAGAATAGCAAGGTTGTTTGGTCAGATGAGGTAGATAAGTCTTTTAAAGATATCAAAGAGTGTTTGGCGTCTGCACCAATTTTATCTTGTCCTGATTTTAGTCGACCTTTTACGTTACAAACCGATGCGTCTGCTGTAGGAGTTGGCGGAGTTTTAACCCAGGAATTCGACGACGGGGAACACGTCATAGCTTATGCGTCTAGAACCTTAACCAAACAGGAACGAAACTTCTCAGCCACTGAACGTGAATGCTTGGCTGTGATCTGGAACGTTGAGAAATTTCGTCCTTATTTGGATGGTTATCATTTTAAGGTGATAACTGATCACCATTCTCTCTTGTGGTTAGAGAACCTGAAAGACCCTACAGGACGACTTGCTAGATGGGCCCTTCGCTTACAAGGTTACGATTACGAGTTGCTCCATCGGAAAGGAAAGGATAACGTTGTCCCGGATGCTCTATCCAGAGCCATGGACTTTGCGGATTGTGTGTGTTTGGTGGAATTAGATGTACCTACCGATGATGCATGGTTTAAGAAGATGGTGCTTAACGTCAGCGAGGATCCGTTGCAGTTTGAAAACTGGAAAATAGAACGTAACCTACTATGGAAGCGGACTAAGGTCCACGATACTTACGGCTGGAGACAAGTTGTGCCGAAGGATTTGCGCGCTAAAGTCTTGGAAGAAAGTCACAACACCCCTTTAGCTGGACATATGGGAGTACTCAAGACCTACTTTCGAATAGCCGAGGCATACTACTGGCCACGGATGAAGAGCGATGTTACCCAGTACGCAAAAGATGTCTTGTTTGTCTTCGTTCCAAGACAAAGCCAGGCGAACCAGCTGGACTATATGGAATGCAGCGGTTAGTGAGTGATACGTGGGAGATGGTGTCCACCGATATCGTGGGTCCTTTGCCCCGTTCTACTAAAGGCAATCGTTATATTGTGGTAACCACTGATTACTTCAGTAAGTTCGTCGTTGCTCGACCTCTTCGTGATGCGACGGCAAAGGCGGTAACTCAGCATATGGAAGATGACGTCTTTCTTACGTATGGTGTTCCGAAGACTGTCCTGTGTGACAATGGGAAACAGTACGTCAGCAAAATGTTCCAGGATCTGCTTGCAGAATACGGCTGCCAGTGTGTTTTTAACGCTTATTACCACCCTCAGGCTAATCCTACAGAAAGAGTCAACCGCGTGATAAAAACTCTTCTAATCGCCTTTGTCAAAGATCACAAGGAATGGGATCGCCAACTGAACAAGTTTATCTGTGCTATTAGAACAGCAGTGCATGAAGTGACTGGCAGAACTCCTTACTTTCTCAATTATGGTAAAGAAATGAACTTGAAAGGAGATCAGCCTAAGGCAGATGATGATGTCGAGGAGGAAGACCGCTCAAAAGCTCGTCTTGCTTTCTTGGCGAAGATCAGAGAAGCTTTGCCTGAGAAGCTTCGGAAGGCTTATGAGACGAATGCAAGGTACTACAACTTGCGAAGAAAACATGTTGAATTCCAGGTTGGGCAGTCAGTTCTCCACAAGAATTTTCAACAGTCCAAGAAAGTGGACAAGTTCTCAGCTAAGTTGGCTCCTAAATACGTCGGACCCTTTAGAATTAGGAAGAAGATTGGCTATCNTGAATTATTTTGAAATTTTACGACCAGCCGTTATATGGTAGTTGAGGGGGGGCAATTTTGGGTGTATTTTGATTTATTTGACCAATAAGGAAAGCGAAATTTAAAAATTTATTCATATATTTGTAATCTGCTATTCAGCAGCTTTCATTTGATACCTCACTCGAAAATTAAAAAAAATCTAAATTTTTGACTTTACCGCATTTTTTCGAATTGCGCATGCGCATATTAAATTTTTAACTTTTCTGTATATGTCCTGTGTTTGGGCCCGGAAGTTACGCCAGTGTTTCAAATTTCAGCATTTTAGCTTAAACGGTTCGGACGCTATGAACCAAAGAGCGACGGACAGACAGACACATCACCCTCGGCATAAGGGTTTTGAGAAGTATCTACAAAACCCTAAAAATGAGATGAGTATGAGTATACCTTTGAGAATATAGGTGTAAATAAATGAATGTTTGTGCGCATGTGCAAGAGTAAAAAATGGGCGTAGAAGGTTGTAATTAGTAAGGGCCCGACAGAGGAAAAATTAGTCTTCCGTCCAAATTGCATTAATGTCAGAGACCATTAGTTGTTAAGATTGTCTGCTTACGAAAATCGAGAGACAGACCGACAGACAGACACGGGCCCAAAAATTCCTATCTTAGATTTCAAAATATTAAAATCTGTGACAGAAAAAAATGTCGATTATCAAAACGATCACATAAAGCTTCCCTTACCTTCGGTAAGCTCGGAATCGATAATTACACTGTATCATGAAATATTAGAAGATGTCAACAGAAGTTTTCCCGCCTGGTATATATATACTATACATTGCAACTCATATAACACTGCCGAGTAAATGTGACAGTGCAACAGATGTCAGGAGTGCTTTCAGGATAAACACTAAAATTCGAGCACGGCCAGAAACTACATGGAGGTCTGTAGGTTCTGGATGTAGATAGTAAACTGTTTTTTGGACCCCTCGTCCTTAGTTATTAATATCAAACCGTAACTATCAAATATTTTTTAAGTTATTTTGGAAAAACAAAAAGAAATGAAACCCTAATAGTATTGTTCCTATGCCAGGCTGTCTCACTGTACGGTTCCAATAACTTTTTTTTATAAGACTAGGGGGCTCTGCCCCCTACTCGCTTCGCTCGTCAACCCCCGAAAAGCGGCCGCTGCCACGTTTAGGCACTCTAAAGTGAAGCATTAAAATTGATCTCATGTTTCTTTTCAATGTTGGCAAATACATAAATGCTGTAAAATATCACGTTAAACTAAAGTTCTAATTATTAACATTACATTTTTGATAGACTTCAAATAGATATAATAACTCATCTAAATAGTGACCGAGACTTTTAACAAAATTAAACGTTATAATTATTAAGATAACATTTATGATTTACTACTGATAAAAGTAAAGGTTTGTGTGTTGATTTGTTATCTTTATATAGATTTGATAACTTATCAAAATAGTTTTGATTTGTTGTGTATTGAAAGCTGTCACTTTTTGATTAAGGCATGTAAACAAACAATGCGCTTTCTTTATTACACCGTCCCGTGTTTTGTTTATTGCCTCAGGAATGAGAGTTCCCCGTGTCATTCTTGAGCGGAATTTACTATGAGAACCTCACCTTTCTCCACCGGAGAACCTCCCACCTATCTCTATCGCACTCTTATCAAACAGTTATATATCACTCTCTCTCTGAACTTGTTTGTTTACCTTTCTCCCCCCTTATCTCCTAACGCACTCTTATCAAACAGTTATATATCACTCTCTCTCTGAAATTGTTTGTTTACAAAACTTTTTTA